>BSBM01000736.1:7797500-8106802 GCA_027924585.1 Larix kaempferi
TGTGCATACGCGCTTTTTAAATACACGCGCACGCGCTAGTTTAGTTTTTAAATTTTGGCGGGTAAACGTTTCCCACCAACATGGTGGATGACTTGGCTGCTATGGTTTTAGGTTCGGGTTGCCAAAATACATATAATAATATAAAAAGTACATCTTATAACAAAATACATCTTATTCTATAACTTCTTCTGTTTCGAACATGATTCTGCATATGCTACACTTGTCCACTGCTAATGAAATTGTACACACTTGTAGAACTATGTGTGCAGATTCTGAATATGTAATTTTTTATTAAAACTATTATTTGTTCCTATTTTTTAGTTAATTTCAATTACACTAACGTCAATCTTACACAAAGAGTAGGTTATTTCTTCCATCTATAACTTTTTATTGGCTCACCTATTTTATAAACGGAAAAGAACCCGCACAAGTACACACAAAAACATACATCCTAAAAAAAAAAAATTGTTGATTGATTAGGTTAAGACCATGATATCGAGGGCTAACGCTCGGCCTAGTCATTTTAGGGATGGGATGAATTCCTTAATTAAAAATAAAATAAAATTAACATAAATAAATATGGAAAAATAACGCCGCACTAGAACGGCCTATTATCTATGACTGTATATAATTTTTTTAACAAAAATCCACTATTTGAATACTGAACCAAAGGGCCAACCCCAACATATTCATTATATTTTCTTAAAAAAAAACATATCAAACTTAGGAGAACCCCATTTTTTGGGAGTTATACTTAATTTCCATAAATAATATTTATATATTCCGGAAGGTAATCCAATTTTCTATGTTTGATCTTCTTGAGCCATATTCCAAAAAGTTGTGGAGGTAGCTATAATATTGCTTTTTGACGTTCAGATTTCTATTTTTCCAGAAGTCCATTGCGACTAACACGTCATGAGTGGCCAGCATTAACTTGCACCAGCGAAGTCCTAACACCATACGATCTACCTACCTTAGTCTAGACTCCCAACATGTGTGTAAAGTTTTTCCTCTTTACTTACTTCTACTTAACCTAAACTGTAGTCGTAACACCCTACGGTCTACCTACCTTAGTCGAGACTCTCACCATGTGTGTAAAGTTTTTCCTCTTTACTTGCTTCTACTTAACAAAGAAACTTAGTCCGAACTCCCAATATCTATGTAAAGTTTTTCCTCTTTACTTGGTTCTACTTAACAAAGAAACCCACATGCTAGTGCTTAAAGATTATGACTCCGCGATCTTCGATGTCAATGTTGAAGACTGAAGTTAATCGATCAAGATTAAATACCTCAGTAGTTGAACTAAAATTTGAACAAAATTAAAAGTTGAAACAAACGCTGAGTAATGCATTTCCAGCTACATGAATGAGTGAGTATGTATATATATATATATATCTCAAATTGAATATAATTGAGGTCTCGAGAACAAATTGAGTCTAGTTCCAATCTAAACCTACACTATACATGATAGCTATTTTATTGAATATTGAAGGCAAATTCACAAATATTTGAGCAACATTTGTATTTTTATCCTTCACAACTGTTAGCTCATTAAAAAATTTCCCCATTTTATTGTAAACTAATAACTTTTAAAATACCTTATCATTTTATAAGGTATTTTCTTTCACTGAAACTTCTCCATTTTCTGCCATGACCTAATAAAAATGTGTAAGAGTTTTGTGGCAAGTCAAGAATCTCTTTTTGTTTACATGATTTCACTATTGGCCTACTTTTCACCACCTTTAATTTCTCATCATTCTAAGCTTTTTTATATTTTATCAATGTATAAAGTTTTAAGGTCAAAATAGTCTTAAGATGACTTGATTTTTTTCCGAAATTACAACACCAAATCAGCATGTATCAGGAATTCCTAAGTGTACTTTTTACAGTTTTTTTAGTTCTCTCGACGGTTCTCAATTTTTTTTATGTTAGATTGATCAATGTTGATCTCAAACAACTATTATCATAATTATTAAGTGGATATATCTTTTGTAAGACATTCTTGGAAGAAAAAAAAAATTGATGTAACTTTGTATCAAGCTTACTACGAATTGCTGTGAGGAATGCATTCAAAGCAGGTAAGTAATTTCTGAGACAAAGTCAGGTTGAAATAATTAAAATGAAATAAGAAATCCTTCAACTCACACACTAATAAAATGATCTACTTGTTTGTGATTTCCGCAACTGGCCTGCGAAGATTGGTGACACCTAATATTGCTACATAGTTCATTCAAACATCCCGAATTGTCTTGGAGCATGTATAGATAACCATAAATAAGGGCTCATGTATTTTCGGGTTCTAAACGAGGGCGAACCTTAAAAAATGCTAGAAAAGAATGCTTGCCATAAAGCCGATTGATGCTCCTCTACAGCCACAGAAACATTACCCAAAAGCTGTGAAATAATCCAGCATACATCCATAGAGTGGAAAGAAAATTTCGCCTCAATTTGTGTAACCCTCGAATTGAACTATTGAATTGATTAAACTTATTGTGATATAAACGGATTGCTAGATGGATAATCAAAGCTTGCAAAAGATATATAGACATATTGGGCGATGGACTCTCTTTGATGTTGGCGAAGTTGTAACCAGGGGCACATCAGGTTCTACCGATAGGATGGATGATAAAAACAACGACGAAAGACCTGGCAAAATGCGTCCAAGTTCGAGTTGTTTGTATTGAGCTCAACGAAGATCTTCGAAGACCTTCCATTAGGTCTGGCCACGCCTTCCAGTTGTAACCCGATTTGATGTCTGGTAGCGTCAGAGATATCTGGGCAGTTCTTTCAATCGAAAAGGCATGGACTGAAGCATAAAGAGCTTACCTACCGCTTATGTGATCATGGTACATGACGTCAGGTTCGAAGAGGTGTAAGCCAGAAAACACGAAGGTGGAAGACAACAGACGTGAAAACCAGTGAACAACTGCGAGATACCAGTGGGCAAAAAGGAAAATCCAGTGTACAGGACACTCAGCGAAAAGCTATTTGTTGGAGGGACTACGAATCTAGAATATTGTTTCAGAAACCTACCCTCTTAGAAAAACACCCATCTATATAATTAACCTAATTTTAAGAAGTTTATTTAATCATATATTGTATATAACAAGTTTATTTAATCATATATTTTATAGAATCATATTTATTATATATAAAAAACCCAAGTTGGAGGTTTCTTCAGAGTAATGATGAATCATGACAAAGAAGGTTTAGGGTTTAATATTAAAATGGAATCCTCCTTCATTGGTAAATGCACTTGCAATTTTTGGATGCTTTAGGTTCCATTAGAATTCCATAAATTTTCCATGATAGGTTAACAGAAGTTGTTTCCAATTATATAATTTATATTATGGAAGTTGTATAATTTATAGTATAGAAGTTCTTTCCATTGGAATTATCATTCGTTTCGGGAACGATCACGATGCGAAGTTCTATCATTGGAATTATCATTCATTCCGTGGCTGCCGCAGCAGGAGTGATCCAAAGGAAAGCGATGCTTCAGGCACGTCTCCAGACCGCAAGATTTGCAGACACATGAATTCACGAAGTTGAATATTTCTGTGCAGCGTTTAACTGGGCAAGACTGTGCCTCGTCACGATCCGAAGTTTTATCATTCGGTTTGGCATTGGAATTGTCATTCGTTCCGTGGCTGCCGCGGCAGGAGTGATCCCAAGGAAAGCGATGCTTCAGGCACGTCTCTAGACCGCAAGATTTGCAGACAGATGAATTCACGAGGTTGAATATTTCTTTGCAGCGTTTAACTGGGCAAGACTGTGTCTTCGACGTATTCTTCGGATTACAGTTGCCCGACTGGGCGTGCCTGCGGAGGGTGAGGGAAGCGTCGTCATTCAAAACTTGCAATACAGAAGAAGAACAGGTGGGAGAGATGTGAACCACGCGGTCGCTGATATTGCCGCTACGGCACTTGTGTTCCAAAGGAAAGCGATGCTTCAAGCACGTCTTTAGACCGCAAGACTTGCAGACAACTGAATTCCCAAAGGTGAGCATTTCTTTGCAGCGTTTGACAGGGCATTTCTTTGCAGCGTTCGACGTATTCTTCGGATTACAATTGCCCGACTGGGCGTGCCTGCGGAGGGTGACGGAAGTGTCCTCATTCAGAACTTGGAATACAGAAGAGGAACAGGTGGGGCAGATGTGAACCACGCGGTCATGCAAATTGGCTTTGGGGCACTGATGATTGCCGTAATATCGGTGGTCCGGGCAGAAGAATTTGTTGCATCCGTCGCAGAGGAAAGGAAGGAAATCTAGCTGATGACAGAACTCCTCGCTGCAGTGCTTTCCTAAATCCGGAAACAAGGGCGTTCCTCCGGCCATTCTTTAAATCGCTGTCTATGTCCAACCGGGCGGATCTAATTCAAGATTGTTTCAAACTTGAAACGAAGCTAATAGGGAATATATTTTTGATTTGTAGATACCATGAGTAGCTTCGTGGAGTTTATATACCTTACCAACCGATCGCGAAAATTGCATACGTCGCATCACTTTCCACGAGTTTGACCTAATCCTTTCAAATATTATTTTCTTTTCCATCAACATCTGATGATAATTAACGTAATTATAACCATTTTACTTAATGCGATGTTATATATATAATATAATATTGATGTTATTGTATACATATTATATATATATAATAACATCCATATTATATATATATATAACGTTGAATGTTCCTATCGAATTTGTAAAAAAAATTGTTTTTTCGAAGGGGTGTATTCTTTAAATCTCTCATTTAACTTAGAAAAACTGTAATTTTTTTAATTATTATTATATTAAATAAAAATACATATTTTAATTACATTTTATATATTAAAATATTGATTTTACATTAAAGAACTTTTTATATCTTTAAAAAAGTTATTAAAGATATTGAATATTTTAATTTAAGATGTTCCATATATTTAAGAAAAATTCAAAAGCATATGATTTAAAATATGCAATATTTTAAAACAAAGTGAAAAGCATATCATATTTAATAGAAATAAGGATGACGGAGAATATGGAAAACTTCTATGCTATTTTTATTAGGGTTCTTTCATCTTTCATAGACAAATTTTCTATTTAAAATTTTGGGTAAAAAGAATAATAGAATAACCAATCCCTTAGGGTCCTCTCATCTTCCATAAACAAATTCTCTATAGAAGTTTAAGGTAAGAAGAATAATAGAAGAAACAACCCCTCTAGGATAAAGAATGTAAAAATTCCATAAGAGCCATCGAGGAAGCTATTGAAGAGTCTGAAAATTGACAAGATAAATAGTTACAAAGTGAAGATTAAAAGAAAAAAGACACATTATATAAATTAAAAGTAGGAAAAGATTTGACACTTCTCAAAGGTGGTTTCCAAGAAATTCTTTAGACAAATTATAAAGAGTAAAAGTAAAGATAATAATAAGATTGGGTTTCCTATTTGAAAAAGCTTTATTAATCACCATATGTCATAAATAACACCAAAAACATTTTTACAAAAGTTTTCTCATTCTAGAAGACATAGGCTTTAAAGTTAAGCACCTAGCAAATGGAGAAGCTAAGGACATTGAAGGATATCAAACAAAAATCTTTAAAATTGGAGGACATGTTCTCATTCCTCACATCCACAAACTCTTCAATCTAGTAGGCACACAAGGTTTCCCTAATCCTTGCACTCAGAGCCTCGTTACTCCTATATGTAAAAGTGGTGATAAAAATAACCCCTTCAAATATCGTAGCATTATAATTAGCCCTATCTTAGCTAAACCATATGATATCATTTTAGAATAGAAAATCAACATATGGCTTGAAAGTGAAGATAAGTGAGCTAAAGCTTAGTCACGATTTAGAAGACATCACTCTACCACAGACCATTTCGATATGTTTAGGATCGTTTCAAAGGAATGTTGTAATACTTAATCCAATCTCTCCTACTTCTTCATGGACTTTAAGAAGGATTTCGATAAAATTCCTAGAAATATATTGTGGAATAGATTAGAAGAGATAAATGTTCCTTTTGAGTTGAGATTTGATGTCATAAGGTTACATGCAACCCGTTTTTCCAAACTTAAGACCACTGAGGGGCTCTTGAAAGATATTAATTGTATATGGAAGTTAAGTGAGGTTTCCCCCTTTCCCGTACCGTTTTCAACATATACAATGATAAGCTAGAAGGTTATTTAAAAGAAACATGTTGTGTTGGCCCACAACCTTAGATGGAATAGTCATCCTCCTCCTTCTCTATGTTGATGATATTGTTCTTGTGTAAGGTGTCCGTCTGCCCTTAATAAGCAATTAACAATTCTCAAGGATTTTTTATTTAATATGGGTATGACTATTAACAGCGAAAAAACTAACTTTATGATTATGAAGTCCAAGAAAGACGCATCAAGATTTTCCCTATTATTTTGAGTAGTTGATGTTAGAGACATGACTTATAACTATGATGTGGATGCTTATGATGAGGATACTTATTTTCTAGTATGATGATCATGATGTGGGTATTTATTTTCTAGTATGATGCTTATGATGAGGATACTTATTTTCTTGTATGGTGATCATAATGTAAATACTTATTTTCTCGGATGATGCTTATGATTTGGATACTTATCTTCTAGTATGATGCTTATGATGTGATGATAATGATGTGGATACTTATTTTCTAGTATGATGTTTATGATGAGGATAGTTATTTTGTTTCCATGACTATGTGATGATGTTCATAATGTGGATACTCATGATGTGGATAAATATAATGTGGATACTTACGATGTATGGTGATTCCATGAAATGTTTTTATAAATTCTAGTATGTGATGTTGCTACAAGATGGATATCAATGGCTTATGTTATAATGTTATCTTGGACTTTGAAAAATGATACATTATGGTAGATGTCTCTTTTGAGGATGACACCTATTTAGGTACTTATCAAGATTATTGTCTCATATAGCATATTTATGTTTTATGTGATGATGAAATAATAATTAATGGATTATGTTATAATGTTATCTTAGACTTTTAAAAATGATACATTATGATAGATCTGGAATAGATGATATATGGATTTTTTTCCCCTGATATTTATATGTGCATTTGAAAGGAATCCATTATGTTATATTGAGTATCTAGATGATATATGGATTATGTTATCATCATGTTTAAATTTTCATGTGTGATGAGAATGATCAACACATTTCATTTTCATAATGTGAATGAAAAGAAAAGTTGCACCTTACGATTTGATGAGAAATAAATCATATTGTTGGTTTTAGAGATTACTAATAATAACCTTCTTGATGGAGAGCAAGACTGTATTAAAGGAAACTACTATGTTTTGATGATTTCATGGGGGCCCATAATCACAAATGAGAATAGGTATACCATATACTTTTATGGAAAAGGGGGCAACCAACAACTAATCCTATGCTAGCTACAATTCCAATACCTAGTCAACCAAAATCCAATGTGGATGATGAGGAAACCAGAGGAGATTGAAATCTAGTGCAGTTGATGATGTGTAAGTATAGAATTCCATGGATTGAGGTACACAAGCCATAGAGGGAATTATCTGGAGAAGGAATTTCGATGGCTAGGGTTGGTTTCCTTGAATGGATAAGGCGGGAATTGGGGCCAAAATTTCATTGGTTGTATATCACCTTCTTGAGGTTTCCAATGTAGACCCAGGTACTTCGCGGTTCAAGGAACCAACAAAACCTCTATTCACCGGCCCTTACGGAACAGACTGCACGTAACTTGAGGTCTCACCCGAGGTGAACTACTGAGGGGGTGGATGCAGAATCAAGTTTTCGTAGCCCGATGATGCGAGAGTGGGGAGCAGGATTATTAATGTAATATCTTGTAGACTGCCGCAGATAGGAAACCACATGGAGTCTCTGTCCTGCGTCAGATGCTTCTTCGAGCTTTGGGACTTGCACGACCAACGCATCCAAGGACTACGCAATAGGGACTATCTTCTGCCTGGCGCAGGTAAGCTATTGACAGCTTACCTCACAGCACAGACTTGGAACAACGCGTCTATGGGATTGCACGGCTTATTCAAGGCCGTTCAACTTTGACCAAACTACCATTCTTTATGCATTCAAGATACTTAAGGGTTTGTCGTTTGGTGCATGCAAACAAGTAAAGCATGCAAAACTACACGCCCAAACGCTGTGCTTAAGTTCAATGTTCCACTGTGTGATTAGTCAGCTTATTCATTCATTCATAGACTTATACTTGTTGAATACCTAGCATTCACCCATACATGTATCACTTAACATATTATTCCCATTCTCTACGGTGAATACATACAAAAGTAATCACATGACAGTTAACTGCAGTATTAACCTTCATACTAAGCAAATGAACAATCACAAAAACACAACAATCACATAACACGAGAATTAACGTGGTTCACCCCCCGGATGGAGGCTACGTCCACAAGAACGGTTGTTAATATTTCTCTTTATGGGAAGGGTACAACCGTTCTTAGTCTGCACACTCAGCTACAGACTCTCTTTTCTCTCAGATAGGTCTCTATGCACTCAGCTGCAGAGCCTTTACAATGGCTTTCAAGATTTTAGATTCTACAATAATCAATGCTTAATCAAAACTGAAGAGTAACCCTTCCCTTACAAAATCATGCCTTCTTTATAGATCATGCCCGTAGGTCATGTCTTTAAAATATGCAGGCGAAAAACCCTTAAGTTTACCAAAAGAGGTTACAGTTTCCAGCTCATCGAGCTAGCTGGCACCTGGTAGTGAATTTTCCATCATGGCCTGCCCTTCGCGTGTTCCCATGTCGCCATCGGCCTTCCTGTCGCATGCATGCCAACACACTTTCACAGAGCCGCTCTTCTTCTAACGGCTTCGTGCGACTGGTATAGGTGGTGGCATCTTTTGCATGTGCGATGAGTCACTTTCTTCTTGATCCGCTCCTACCCACCACTTGGCATTCCTGGAGCATCTTTACCAAAATTTGACTGTTTTTGGTCTATTTGAAACACGTGCCATCTTCCCTGTCCAGCACTCTACCCTGCTGGATCCTTGTAGACTGGACACTTCGCAGTATTGCATCCTCGTAGCACTGAGCTTCGCAGCTATCCATCACTATGATGCGCACAGCTTCGTAACATCCGCAAAACTTATACAAAAGAAAGGAAATATTTAGGCCGAGCTGCGCTCAGCTTCGAAGTTCCAAAAAGGTTCCTTGTTCAAAATTGCCCCACTTGGGCCAGGCCCAACAGGCCCCTAACACTTACATGTGGCTCTCCCCCGAGCCACTTGCAACCTTGCCAAGATATTCCTCCTGCTGCAGAGCTATATTCGCAGCGAATGCATTGTACATACCGAATAGCTTGTCGACCACTTGTTTTGTGTCCTGGTCAACTTGTCGAATTGTGTCCATTATTTCAAGTGTAATTTCTTCATCGATCTGACCTTCCACCTGCACTTGATTGGTGCACATCTCCTTTATCTTATCCTCAATCTCTTTCAAGATCGTGCTTGCATCTTCCAGCAAAGGTTGTGACTTATCTCCCAGCTCAGTTTCTTTTTTCCTCAGTGCCTGCACTTCCTTTTTCAGCGCGTTGATTTCTCAGTACTTTGGCAGCCTATCCCTTGGTACAAGAGCTATTACTTCTGCATCCAGCTGCTCCAGTGCAACCTTCTTTTCCTTTACGGCATCCTTTACCTTCTGTAATTCCGAGTCCTCTTCAAGGGTCATGAATGCTGCCGAGGCCGCTTCCAACAACCCTTGACACTTAGCCACTTCCGCTACAATGGTTTGTGCAATGACTTTCACCTCCTTTTCTCTTAACTGCTGCTCATTTGGTGGAGTTTGTGGGTTAACTTGTTCCTTCAAGGCGGCAATATTAGCCTCATGGACAATCTCCATGTCCTGCATTTATGTCTTAAGATTTGTAACCAGTTCGCCAATTTTGGCAACTGTATCCACTGGTTTTGCTTGCACTTCAAATTCATCTATGCCATTGAAGACCACGGTGATCGTGGCTTCTAGTATTAGCCGATGATCCTCTACATCTTGTAGCTGCATAGCTCTCTGTGAGCTATCTTCCTCCAGCTTCCTATTGGCTACCTGCAGCTCAACTTGTCCTTTGAGTGTGTCAATGGTTCTTTCATACATTTCCTCCACACACTGCAAGTGTAAAAAGTGTAGGCCTCAAAGTGGTATTTTCTCTAGGTCAAGCTCGACTCGGTCGACATCCTTCATGTCTAGCACCAATTGCTCTGGCATAGGAAATTTGACAGTGTTCGTATCCAGATGAATGATATGTGACCTCGCAGGGATGACCATGGTTAGTTGCTGCTGCAAAGTCCCTCTGGACTTCCCTTCGGACTCTGATTCGAGCAACGGGGGTAACCACTTTTGTACATCATCAATCTTTAGTGTAATCCCCTCCAACGTAACCAGATTCTTGGCTAGAGTATCTTGTACTTCTTTATCTTTTTCTCCTTGCCATTCAAAAGATCTTCCATTTGCTCTGTGAATTTTACTATCATCATGTCATAATCATCCTCCTTGAGGACTGTATCTAATTGGCCTTTATCATCTTTCTACTTCTTGCGTGCTCCCTTTTTCTGGCCAGGGTTCTCCAGCTCCTTCCTTTTTGTTGCCTCCTTTTCTTCTACTATCAGTCATGGCCGCAGAATGGGTTCATCCTCGTCTGAATCGCTGGGGACATCAACAACCTCAACACGGAACTCAGTAGACCATTCTTTCATGATGTTGTCAATGTCGTCCTCATACATGTGATA
Organism: Larix kaempferi; assembly: GCA_027924585.1. Lineage (NCBI taxonomy): Eukaryota > Viridiplantae > Streptophyta > Pinopsida > Pinales > Pinaceae > Larix > Larix kaempferi. Next base: position 7,808,269 of record BSBM01000736.1, read on the forward strand.
TTTTCCTGCATACCATTCCGCCTCCTGCTGCGCTTTTCGTGAAATATGGATACTACGCATGTCAGCATAAAAATCGACGATGCAAATATATTTACTGGTAGAACACTTCAGTAGTTGCATACTGCCTCTGCGAATTCAGATTTGCCCAGAGGTTTGAGTAATGGGGCCCTCTGCATTCATTGGCATCAGTGATTACTCCAACGTAATCCTTTGGTTCTTTCCATCCCACAAAAGCGATTAGCACTATAAGCCACATATAGTGGAAATTGCCTCCATTGATCCGTGTGTCGTTGAGTTCTTCCATGAACTCGTTCAATAGGTGTTACGATGAGTTAAAATGTTCTCCTTCTGCTATCGCAGTGCCAAGCAGTACTGTGTCCGCACTTACCACTAGAGGCCTGCATTTTCTAAGGATCTTTCTTGCTAGCAGTTGTGTGACAAACCTCGTCGCCCTATTGTCAATTTCTTCTGTCAGAAAACCCCTCTTCGCTTTGACGATGGGGTGGGTTTTCTTCATCATGGCCACCACTTCTTTATCTTTTCTCTTTCCTTGAAAGTAAATTTTGGGATCTTTACCCCTCTTACTCAGTCCTGTAATGTGGTTGATTAGGTCAATGTTAATGTCCACATTATGGTCCAACCATAAGTAGCCCTGATGCAATCATGCCATCAGCATTCTTACTACAGCGTTCAGCTCCGGGGTTCTATCAAAGTGCAGGAGCCTTAGTAAGTTGAGAATCCCAGATGGGGCTATCCCTACCAGCCAGCTCTCAGCGACCAAGTTAAGCTGACCCTTTGCATCTTTCTTCTAGCACATGTACTAGCCGGGCTGGAACTGTGGGAACTTTGTGTCATGGGAATCCTCCTTCTGCATGGCCAGCAGTTCACAATTCTCCCACTTGCAATCTTGGATTTTTGCCAGTAGATTCTTGTCTAACTCCACATGCTTGGATAGCGGTGATAATGGGATCTCATACTTGGCGTTTTTCAACAGCTTAAAGACCGGTGTGTCTAGTGCACCCAGTGAGATGTAATTCGGAGTCATAGTTAATGGTATTTGTTTATCTGCTATTTGTGGTCTTTGTCCTGTGGAACCCATCTTAGGAATTTTTGTTCTTGGTGCTGCTGGATTCTTGCCTTTGTCTTCCATAACTGGGCCGTGCCTTGGCGACCTTCTTGATGCTTGTCCTGGTTTGAAGGTAATGTTCTTAGCTTGGGTTCTCATTAACCCTTTGATCCCTTCGTGCTAAAAAATCCCGACTATCTCTTGAACTGTGAATTCTTCTTAAATATACAACCTCTCAGACATGCACTGGCTACAACTCAAAAGGTTTCGAGATGGTGTACTGTAAGTAGCTCAGACAGAAGAGTTTGCAGAAAATTCGAAGTGTTTAGTAATTCCCACAAGGCAATGTGCAGCATTATTTATAGGCGCAGTGGACCCCCTCCGCACCCCTCAACAGCTAGATGAGCATTAATAGTTGTATCCATTGGCCAAATCTGGCAGATCCTTTGGTCTTGTCCTTCAAAATTTGGTTCAGAATGGGTATTTTTGCTTTAAATGCGTGAGCGGTTGCTAGCAATGGCTATATAATGGATATTTTTCTGCACCGGCACGTTAACGACTATTTTTTCTGAACGTCGTGTCAAACTGCACGGTAGGTTATTCTTGGTCCTGCGCAGTGACTTCACGGTATTGGAACTCGACCTTCTGAATTAAGTCCCAACCTCATGTGATTTGCTCCTCGCAGTTGCATTTTTTATCTTCGCAACTGCACTTTTTTTTTCTTTCTCTCTTTTTTTTTTTTTCCACAGCAGCACCTTGTGACCATGCTGCGCGGTATATACATACTCCACAATATACATCGCATACAGATTCACACATCTTTCTAGTGCCTAATTTCAGTTGTACTTGGCACTTAGAATTCTTCAGTTGGTGATCATCATGGGTTCTACGAAGCAAGACTATCTCGATAAGGTTTTAGTGTGCTTCCATTGATCAAAGTAGGCAAGGTATCTCCGGCTAATGTGGCTAACTGAACTGCGCCAGCATTACTAACTTGCAATACAGTATATGGACCAAGCCAATGCATTTTAAACTTCCCAAGAAATTTTATGAACTTGCTATCATACAGGAGGACTAGATCACCTACCTGGAAAGACTTGTTCTTGATGTGACGATCATGCCATGCTTTTTCCCTTTCCTTTTGCACTTGTTGGTGAAAGCCTGCAATGAAGTGATCCTCTTCTAGACCAACCAAGTGTAAAAGTCTTTCTTCTAGTGCATCGCGGTTTGCCATGCCTGCAAATGCTACGATTCTCAAACTTGGAACAATGTACTCCATCGGTATTATTGCTTCTTTCCCATAGGCCAACCTGAAAGGTGTATGGCCAGTTAGTTTCTTGCAGGTAGTCCTATATTCCCATAGTACAGATGGGATGCACAGGTCCCAATTGTCCTGATTGACATTGCATATCTTAGTTAGCGCATTTTCCAACACTTTGTTAAATGCTTCAACGGTTCCATTCGCCTACGGATGATAAGGTGTGCTGCGCTGATGATGAACGTGGAACTCTTCAGTCAAAACTACAATGGTTTTATTCATAAAATGAGTGCCTTGATCACTCATCAATATCTTCAAGCATCCAAACCTTGTAAGGATATTCTCATATGTAAACTCTGCGGCTGTAGCTGCGCTACAGTCTTTAACTGGCTTTGCTTCTGCCCATCTGGTGAGGTAATCGGTAGCAGTAATGATATACCTCATGCCAGTTCTTTTGCCTGGTGGGTTAATCAGACCCACAAAATCAATGGCCCACTTCTCAAAGGCCTGCAATGTCAGCTGTGGATTTAATGGCATTTCATCTCTGCGAGATGGCTTCCTTGTCCTCTGACAGACATCGCAACTCTGGCAATGTGCCTTTGAATCTTTATGAATTGTAGGCCACCATATCCCTGCGCGCAATATCTTCTATGCCGTAGCACTCCCTACATAATGGCTTCCTGCGATTCTTGAGTGCGCACCAGCTAGTATGAATGGTTTCTCATGCTCAAGCACACATCTGCGTAGTACTTCGTCTGGTCCCAGCTTGTATAGCTGACTTGCGATTATAGTGAAGTCTGTTGCGCGCACTACCAGGTGCTTCTTCTGCTGCGTAGTGAACTCTGTGGGTGCAAATCCTATGGTCAAAAAATCAATGATGTCCTGATAATAATTGTCAGCAACCTGTATGGAGAACAACTACGCATTAGGAAGATTGTCCTCCAGATTCGTAGGCTCTTCTCTTGAATCGATTCTTGACAGATGATTAGGCCCCAAATTCAATCTTCCTGGCTTAACAACAATCTCAAAGTCGTACTCCTGAAAGAGTAGTAACCATTTGCATATGCGCCCCCCTAACACTGGCTTATTGACCAGGTATTTCAAGGCAGAATGGTCAGTGAACATGGAGAAATGTGCACCAAGAAAGTAATGTCTGAATTTCTGCAGCATGTAGACCATAGCGAGTCCTTCTCTTTCAGTAGTGGTATAGTTCTTCTCAGCGAATGATAACTTCCTACTGGAAAAGTAAATGGGATGATCAATACCTCCCTCTTCTGGTTGAGCAAGAACAATGCCCAATGTTATGCATGAGGCATCCACATGGATGTGAAATGGCTTCTCCAAGTCTGGGAAAACTAGGATTGGTGCAGTGACCATTTTCTCTTTCAATGTGTCGAATCCTTTCTCACAATCCTCATTCCAAATGAATGGTACATCTTTCTTTAGCAGCTTTTCCATAGCTGCGGTTATCTATGCATACCCTTTTATGAACTTCCTGTAATAACCGGTATGCCCTAGTGTAGTGCGCAACTGCTTAACTAAATTGGTTGTAGGCAAGTTTACAATGACTGCGATCTTAGCAGGGTCTACCATCAAGCCCAGTTTGCACACAATGTGTCCCAACAAGACTCCATAGGGAACACATAAAACACATTTCTTCAATTTTAATGAAATTTGATGCTGTCTACACTTTTCTAGCATCATCCTGAGGTTCGCGGCATGGTTCCTCAATAAACCAAAAATGGTCCAATAATCAAAGTAAACCTCTAAAAACTTGTGTATAAAATCCTTAAATGCTCTGATGACCACTCAAGAAAATATGGCGAGTGCGTTCTTCAGACCAAAGGGCATCACTGTGTATTGGAACGACCCCCATTCTGTAGCAAAAGTTGTCTTGTGCCTATCTACGCAATCAATCCTAATCTGATGGTAACTAGAGAATCCATCTGTAAAAGAATATGCCTCATTCCCTCCAACATTATCTAGCACTTCATCTGTAAAAGGTGTAGGAAACGGGTCATGCATTGAAGCATCATTCAGTTTTCTGAGATCCACACAAATTCTGATCTTGCCCTTTGTTTTCTTGTCCTGGATAACCATTGAGCTTATCCATTCAGATTCTTTGACTGGCTCAATGATCCCTGCATCGAGCATCTTATCAAGTTCTGCCTTAACTCATTCTTTGTAGCGCGAGTTCAGTCTATATGGTCTTTGTTTCACAATCTTCGCGCTAGGCTTAAGAGGGATTTTCATCACTCCTAACTCTCCCAAGATACCTTTCATCTCTGTGAACTTAGTCCATAACAATTCGTGATACTCCTGTAGTATACCCGCGACTTCCTCCACTATGTCTTCATCCCAATAATATCCAATAGCTGCGAACTTTGGCTCTTCACTGTTTCAATGTTTACTTTCCTTGTTTTTACGGGTCCACTCATATCTGGAATTTCCAGTGGAGGTCCTTCTACCTCACATGATCCTTCTGACTCAGGTATCCTTATATTGCGTGGGTCCTCCTCATCACTATCTGTTGTATCCTTGGTTTTTCCATCGATGTGATAACAGTCAAGAGCATGCTCTAGCTGCTCCTCTCATTCGGATTGTAGGCACGCAGGTATGCTTTCTGTGCCAAAGAATTCTTCCAGTGTCATGTTTCCTTGTGTACAATCTGGATTGAATATTTTTTTCTTAATGACCTGCAATGCGTCATTGATACTTAGATTCTCATCTTTGAAACTGAAATCCTGCTGGAAGGTCGCAGTCAGGCCCGACTAGTCCACTGTGCCTCTTCGCAACTCCAGGTCTAGGTACCACTTCTTCGGAATTAGTTCTTCTAACGTGTGCACAAACAGATGCACCCATTCTGTCCATGGTCTCTCCTTCCATGCTTTAGAACAGACTCGAATATGATTTTGTGGATCTGTCTATCCATTATATTTCTCAAAGGATAGGGTAACCTTATCAACAAACCTAATTTGCATCTTAATTCTACACTGATCCCATGATGTCAGTGTCTTCTTATGCACAGCCCACCATCTGGCAGGTATGCCGCGTAGTACCATGTCTAGAGATGAGACACGGTATTCATCCGGAACTGTTGCAGTGTATTCTTTGATGAAACAATAAACATTAGATAAACCATCAAGTGTAGGGATTGGAGTTACCTCATTCCCAATCCAGCGGAGTGACTTTGTGATCCACGCGCATTTCCTAGTAGATACTTTGTGTAACCTGCTTTGTCAGTTTTCTAATCCTGCATTAGAGTCTGAAACACAAGAGCTGTCACAGCGCCAACTGAGTGTGCCATCCGCAGTTGGATTAATACAGTCAGTAGTATTGGTTGTCATCTTGTAGATACGGTCCAAGTCTTAAGCTCTGAATTCCTCTTGAATCGGTTCAACATACCGCTCGCCCTGTGAAGGGGCGAATGGTGCAATGACCCTGATATCATTGCCTTCAAATATCATTTTCATGGTCTTTAAATCAATAATGGAAGATTTAGTTATTGTCCAATTGATACCCAGCAGTGCTGGATAAGGATGGCTGTCATCCACTATTTCAATTACTTCAAAATCGGCATAGCTACGCACTCCATCAATGTCAACAATGGTGTTGGGTAGTCTCCCCAAAGGTATAACTATCCCTTGACTAGCCATTCTCAACTGTAGAGGTGACCACCGTAGCTTGGGTTTACCCATCTAATGCCATGTCTGTTTGGTCAAGATATTTACTTCAGATCCGAGATCAAGAATGATCTCATCCATCTCATAGTCCCTAATCTATGTAGTGAGTCTCATTTCCCTTCCTGTTCTCTTAGGACTCCTAATATTGTGGACTATGCCATCTGTAGCCCCCTTATCACTGTTTGGCTCATACTATCTTAGTAGCTTTTCAAATTTGGTAAGAGCATCTGTGCTCTTTAGTAATTTCATGCAGCTGCATAAGAACTGTGCAACAGTGGTCCCTGTATCTGTTGCGGCATTTTTCTGATCTTGTGTCGTTCGTATGTTCTCTCTTTATTGTACTTCACTGCGTAACTGTGTTCTAGGGGATCCACGGGGCGGTGCTCTAAACATGTCCCATGCTTCCTCAAATGCTCCCTTATTTTTCTGTAAATCTAGACCCGGTGTTTTCCTAGGAGATTTCCTAATCGATACCGGCTCTCCACGATTCTTCCTAAGGTCGCGCATTCTGGAGGTCGAAGCATCTGTGCCTCTGTCCCTTCCTGTATCAGTGCCACTGCGCGTTACCACGTTTATAGTTGGATCCGCAGTTCTTCTCTCTGTCGCGATCAGCTGAATATTGGGATTCGGTGGTTCTGTCCTTCTTCTTTTCTGCATTTCCACCTCAAACACAGGGCAGTCTTCAATAACATGCTCAAATGATTTACAGTAATTGCACGTAGTGCAAGGGTTGGTACAATATCTAGAAACGTGACCTGGTTGGCCACAATTATAACAGATTACCTGGCCATGGCCTCTTCCATGCGCCGGGCCGGCATTTCTTCCTCTCTTGCGGTATCCACCACCACAACCTCTATATCCACCCTAATCATAGTGGGTGTTTTCTTGCTTTGGTTGATTCTCCTCTTGGATTCAATACATCCCAGCACCTCGCATTGCTTCCATATCGCGCTTTCTTTTATTCATGAGCTCATACACACGACAGTTGGATTCATAATGTCCCACTGATTTACAGAAATTAAAATACAAGCTCTTAGGTGTTCTTACATATTTCTATATTAGGTAACAGTCTTCAAGCCTGTGTCCTCTGGTTCTGCAGATTTCACACCATGGTGCCTGATTGTGATTCATATTGATTGGGTTTGGTGTGCCACTGTCAAGATAATCTTGAAATAGAGGGCAATGTTCTCTGGTATGGCCTTCTCCTTTGCATCCGGTGCACCAAAATTCACGTCTGTGTTCATATCTTTGTTCTTTCCCATTCTTCATACCATGTAATTCTAACGTCAGGGTAGTTAATTGGCTCTGGATCTGTGACATCCCAGTACTACTCTCACCAATCGGTGAAGCCTCCAACTTCATTGCAATCTCTAAGGCTTCTGCCTTCGACGCAACCTTCTACTGCATCAATGGTTTTATGATGTGGGGCAACAACGCAGTGATGAACCATTCCTTATGTTGTTGCGGAGCTATCAAAAAGATTACTTGGTCTAACAATGTTTTAAATTTTTGGTCAAATTCCCAGACCGATTTGGTAGGCTTCTGCTTGATTTCTTTTAATTCCGTTATGCACTGCGATTCTGAATTTGGATTCTTAAACTCTGTGACAAGTGCATCCTGAATTTCTGTTAGGGTTCTCAACTGTGCCTGAGAATATTTCATAAACCAATGCAATGCACGGTCTATGAAAGTAGTGATGAGTTGCGCTCTCTTTATAGCATCATCCTAGATTTGCTTTAAACTCCATACTACTTCACATAGAAACCAGTGCTGATCAAGGTCTTCTAGACCCGTTCCTTTAAATATCGGCATTTTTATATCATTATCTGTCATTCTCCTTCCTAGTTGTGCATCGCTTTGGGTAGTGCTGACTATCCACGTGGAGAAATAAAGGGAATATTCGGACTACTAGGATTATGTGGAGTGGGATGTGCGACACTCACAATGGGTGGGTTCTGATCTAAGGGTGGCATGGTTTCTGCCACCGGCGAATTATGCGGTGTAATAGGGTGGATAGTGGCTGATGGCGGTGTGGTTTGATTGTTAAGGTCACATGGAAGTTCGGTATTCATGCGGAGTCCAAGTCCTCTCAGATTCTTTCTTTATTAAACTTATATCTCTTTCCACTTCTCAGATTATGTGTCTCTTCGTCGGAATCACTAAAAATGCTATTGACCATGACAGACGTAAAAATATTACTGCATTCTTAAAACTCCTTTCTCAGCTAAGAGCATTTTAATGTATAGACTTAGATTGTTCAAGAACTTACCTCTAAATCCTTCGAAAAATTATGCTTCGGCTTGACTATAGGACTTCAGCGTGTTTAAAGCAAATTCCATGACAAATCCTTCAAGTATTCTATCAACCTAGAAGTCAATTGCTCACGACAGTGGGATGTCTATTGCTTTGAGCTGCGCTGTGAGCTCTGGATTCCACTTAGTAGGTACTCCTCCTTGAAAATAAGTTTGCTTTTCTGTGAGTCACGATATCCACTTGTGCAACTCGTTTCCAATTGAAGCCCAGAAAATCTCATGAATCTCTCTCCACAAGTATTTGTTCAACCACTCTACGTCAGATAGACGCGGGTGTTTGTTCTCTTTTCTTGCAAAATCTCTTTCAATCTTGTTGCACCAATCCCAAATATCTTTCTTTTCAGGATGCCAATTGTCTGAACCCAATGGGAACTGGTATTCTCCTTCGCACATTACTTTCCAACACTCTATCGCATCATTGGTCTTAGCCGAGCAATGGAACCATTTGTTGGTTGTATATCACCTTCTTGAGGTTTCCAATGTAGAACCAGGTACTTCGCGGTTCAAGGAACCAACAAAACCTCTATTCACCAGCCCTTTCGGTAATAGACTGTGTGCAGCCTGAGGTCTCACTCGAGGAAAACTATTAAGGGGGTGGATGCAAAATCAAGTTTTCGTAGCCTAGTGATGCAAGAGTGGGGAGGAGGATTAGCAGCGCAATATCTTGCAGACTGCTGCAGACAAGAAACCATGTGGAGTCTCTGTCCTGCGTCGGATGCTTCTTCGAGCTCTGGGACTTGCACTACAAGCGTGTCCAAGGATTGCACGGTAGGGACTATCTCCTTCCTGGTGTAGGTAAGCTATTGACAGCTTACCTCGCAACACGGACTTGGAACAGCATGTCTACAGGACTGCGTGGCTTATTCGAGGCCATTCAACTTTGACCAAACTACCATTCTTTATGCATTCAAGATACTTAAGGGTTTATCATTTGGTGTATGCAAACAAGTAAAGCATGCAAAACTACGCGCCCAAACGTTGTGCTTAAGTTCAATGTTCCACTGTGTGATTAGTCAGCCTATTCATTCATTCATAGACTTATACTTGTTGAATACCTAGCATTCACCCATACATGTATCACTTAACATATTATTCCCATTCTCTATGGCGAATACATACAAAAGTAATCACATGACAGTTAATTGCAGTATTAACCTTCATACTAAGCAAATGAATAATCATAAAAACATAACAATCACATAAGATGGGAATTAACGTGTTTCACCCCCCAGATGGAGGCTACGTCCACAAGAACAGTCATTAATATTTCTCTTTATGGGAAGGGTACAACCGTTCTTAGTCTACGCACTCAGCTGCAGACTCTCTTCTCTCTCAGATAGGTCTCTGTCCACTCAGCTGCAGAGCCTTTACAATGGCTTTCAATATTTTAGATTCTACAATAATCAATGCTTAATCAAAACTGAAGAGTAACCCTTCCTTTACAAAATCATGCCTTCTTTATAGATCATGCCCGTAGGTTATCTCTTTACAATACGCAGGACAAAAATGCTTAGGTTTACCAAAAACGGTTACAGTTTCCAACTCATCGAGCTAGCTGGTGCCTGGTAGCGAATCTTCCATCATGGATTGCCCTTTGAGTGTTCCCATGTCACTATCAGCCTTCCTGTCGCACGCATGCCAACAGGTCGCTTTCACAAAGCCTCTCTTCTTCTAACGGCTTCGTGTGACTGGTACAGGTGGTGGCATCTTTTGCATGTGTGACCAGTCGCTTTCTTCCTGATCCGCTCCTACCCACTGCTTGGCATTCCTGGAGCATCTTTACCAAAATTGGACCGCTGCTGGTCTATCCGAAACACGTGCCATCTTCCCTGTCCAGCATTCTGCCCTGCTGGATCCTTGTAGACTGGGCACTTCGTGGTATTGTATCCTCGAAGCACTGAGCTTCGCAGCTATCCATCCCTATGATGCGCATAGCTTCGCAGCATCCCCAAAACTTATACAAAAGAAAGGAAATATTTAGGCCGAGCTGCGCTCAGCTTCGAAGTTCCAAAAAGGTTCCTTGTTCAAAATTTCCCCACTTGGGCCAGGCCCAACAACTTTCGAGAAACCTGGTTTATAAAAATTCGGTGCGGTTGATGAGGTGACCAAATGTGACCAAAATCCAGTGTGACCGATGAGCTCAAAATAGATACTAGACGTAGAACAAAATATAATGCGACGGATGACATCCATAGATCGGCTTAAGAATTATTATAATCAAGAAGATTTTGATGCCTGTTGTACTGACCACGAACATTTTACAATAGAGGGCTCGTGCCATGGTGAGCAAGACCACCCGAATTGTTCATGTGGAGGGTTATGGAGGCTGCTCGGGTGGTATGATTCTCAAAGAGAGGGTGAGTAAGGAGTGAGGGAGTATTTTGGGGGGGAAATGTGTATGTATTTTTTGTCTCATTGAGTTGCTCTATATTTACTAAATGTGTATGTATTTTAGTATCATTGAGTTGGTCTATATTTATTATCTATTTGTTTTACTAAATGTCATGTTTATAGAGTATATAATGAAATAAATGCATAACTTATATGAATGGTTTCATATTAGATTCTAGAAAATTAAATAAGAACACGTAGTAATTAGTGAATCTGATTGTATTAGTGACAAAGGAAATTTTTGCATGCTAGCCACACGCACGAATTTTCACCTTCACAATAGTACTAAATATCCTCTATACTAATTAACTCTTGTATTATGTTGTGTATGATTAAATATCCTTGTTTCTATGGGGAATACAACTTTGGGAAAGAATTTCTAGAGGGTGTGAGTATGTAACACTCCAAAATAATTATTAGTTAAGTATTAATTAGGAGATGAATTGTTTAAATGGTCACTAAAAAGGGGGAATTATAAAAAATAAATTAACAAATAAACTTAGTTAACTTAATTAAACTAGTTTAGGGAAAGTAAAATGTATGACTAACATTTGGCACTCATGCATAAATCAATCTAATTTATTAAATTAATGGAAATTACTTGCATAAATGAGGGAAATGGGGCTAGATCAGGGGCTATTGGATTTTCTATTTTGGGGGTGTTATTTTGTTTAGGAATCCATGCTCTGGTGGTGAGCCTTGTTTGGTGTTTGTTGTTGGGAGTCTATCTAGAAGAGAATAGTTGGGTTGTTTTATGAGTGGGGGAGTAAGAAGGCAAGGGGAGAGAAAGAAATTCAATTGGCATAGTATTAGTTGTTGGGGCCTTAGTATTCCTCTTCTCTTAGCTAAGTATTTTGGTTTGGAGGAGAGTTTCCCCCCCCACACTAGTTGTGGTGATAGAGAAGACATGAGTGCCAGTACAAGTCAGAAGAAGGACCATCCTTCCATGAAATTCTTCCAGGTAAGTAGGATCTTCCCACTTCTTCAATATTCAGTTAACTATAACATAACTAAGTTTGTTATATTAACATATGATATTTTGGTTAGCAATAGTAATTTTTTTTTAAAGAGATGTACTTCACTAATTAATGGAAAATCTGTTCATATATTTTTCATTGTGATTAGTTATCTGCTATGGGAATTTATACCCATTTAATTTTTTTTTTAATCCTATATTACATCCTAATACCTATAGCTAAGACTAGGTTAATCCCCTTATGTTACATCCCGAGATGTTAGAAAATCCATCAGTAAAAGAATACACTTCCTTCCCTGCCATCTTATCCAACACCTCCTCACTGATTGGAGTATAGAATGGATCATGAATTTACTATGAATTAAGGTTGCAGTAATAAAAAAAACTCATATGTCGTTTGTATCACTTTTTATCTGAATTAATATGGGACTAATCCATTTTGATTCATCCACTCAAAAGATAAAATTGGATACTAACATGCGGTCTATTTCCCATTTCACATTTTCCTCGACGTGATGATTGAATTGATATGGACAGTGATTAATAGGATTAGCATCAGGTTTAAGGGTAATCCTCATTTTCCCCATGTCAAGTGTAATCGATTTTAAGTTAGTAAATATTTATGGAAATATGTCCTCGTATTTCTTGAGAAGAGAAACAATCTCACACAAAGTTTTATCATTCGAATAATCACATATAAAGACAATTTTAGCTTATCATTTATCCCAATATTTACATTCTTGAACTTCAAGAATTATGTATAAGAACGATTAGTAGCTCCATGCTTCTTTTCCTACAAAATCTTGGAATCTTTGTGGTCTATGTGATAACTATTGCGACTATTCTCATAACTATACACAACTACCTTAATACCAGGCAATTCTTTCTCTATCCCACTATATAAAGAAAGGATGATGGTATTTTCTCCACCCTTGCCACAAAAATTGGGCCATCCCCTACTAACATAGAAAAAAACAAAAAACATATATATTGTATCTCTTCTTCAGTTGGATCTACCATTGATGTCCCCCCTTCAAAAATGGACACTAAAATCTCCTCAATATCTTGTATACCTTTGAGTAGTTCATCAATTGGTCCCCTTACTTTTAGTTATCCTTCATCATCGATGGGAATTGAGAATATGAACTATACTTCGTAGTCTAAGGACACCATAAGTGAGAATTCAATACCTTCTCATATCATGGCCTCTCTTTCTCTATTGTTTACCTCTAACGAAGAGCTTCTAGAAGCCCTTACTATAAGCTCACTAAAGACATCCTAGTATACATTATGGCCTTAGCTTACATTCCAAATATTATGCTAAACAAAATCAAGAGACAATATCTTCATTATCTAGGAAATAAAAAAGGAGGAAAATAACACTAAACTCATCAAATGGATATTATCTCTCAACCTAAATGTGAAAGAGATTGGGGAATCAAGTGCCTCCATATGTTCATAAGGGATGTGAACATAATTATAATTTGTAACCTTACCTCTAAGTTTGGACCATGCCAAACTGCAGATATCATAAATACATCAACCCTATGCACATATTCGACTAGATTTTATCCACACCAAAATAATTTGTAGGAGGCTATTTATTTTGGAAGGCTATGATCATGAGTTTTGATATTGTTGGTCAACACTTGGATTAGAATAAAATGCATGGTCATAGTATCCTTTTGGGAACTAACACATTGGTAACTATGCCACAAAGGAATCACCTCACTAGGGAACTCTCTACCCAACTAAATAACATCAATGGCTCCCATCTTTGAGATGTTTATGATCATGGTGATAAGGGACAATGGAAATACAGATGGAAGATCATTGAGGCCCTTGGATTAGTCTCCCTTGTTTTTTGCATAAACAAGGTGTTAACACCCAAATTAACCCCCAAGGTTGTGAAGAGGGTAAGCTAGGGTTACCACTAACCACTTTAGATCTGTGCTACTGACCCAGCATAGTCAGAGAGGGATCTCTCTTCACATTCGTAAAATACTGAAAATGATCAACAATTTAACAAACAATACACATGCTCAGCATTCTTGCTCAAGGTATGCAATCATAACACATTTAGAGGGTCAGATCTCTATTAGAATAGATTGGTTTTAAAGAGTTTTGGTAAGACATTCATGGAGGGGGACCATTGGGCAACGGAGTCAATAAATCAGGTCTAAATTAGGTTGCTAGAGGTAGGAGATGGAAGAGATCATGGACAGAGGCAGGGTAGACACTAGCTCTTCTGTGTTAAGGTTTTTGCAGGTGGATTGGAGGAATGGGAAGACAACCCATCAAGGAGAGCACCTAACTTGGGTGAATTATGCAAGACTTTAGAAGAAGATGTTTGAATGCTTGAACAATGGATTTAGAGAATACTAGATGAATTCTTATCCATAACACTGACCAGTGCTCAAACATGAAAGCAAAGACACAATGAAATGTTAAACAGGAAGACAATCACATAGGAAATTACTTACTAAAGAGACTAATGGCACAAGAATCTCAGCCATGGAAAAATTCAAAGCATTCCATCTCTACAACTTTCATTCATATCTGAAAATAGAAAACATGTACAATACAGAGCCTCTCATCTCTTGAGAATCCCCCTCCATGAATGTATTACCAAAACTCTTTAAAACCAATCTGTTCTAATAGAGATCTGACACTCTAAATGTGTTATGATTGCATATCTTGAGCAAGAATGCTGAGCATGTGTTTTGTTTGTTAAATTGTTGATCATTTTCAGTATTTTATGAATGTTAAGAGATATCCCTCTTTGACTATGCTGGGTCAGTCGCACAGAACTAAAGTGGTTAGTTGTTACCCCAGCTTACCCTCTTCACAACCTTGGGGGTTAATTTGGGTGTTAAAAAATTGGTGCCGTTGTCGGGGAACGACTGTCTCGCCATCCCTGGGAGAAAGAAAAAGTTCCAAATCTGATTATTGATGGTGGACAACAGTCAGACACAAGAAGGGTTGCATATCATCCACCTGGAAACTCCACTCATTTATTCAAAGCTCAATCTGCAGACTCCACTGGAGAACGAGCCCAACTGCCTTAGACATGGAAGAATTAAGCTTCAGGTATCAGAGTATCAATATCTTCAAAGAAGCCCTATTCTTCTGTGTTGGCATCCTTTTACCTTTATGTATATATATCAAAAATTTCTTGTCTCATCGGAGAGCTCTAGGTCATGAGAGAGCCTCCTTTGTATATCCTTCACTTGAATTCGAAAATATACATTCTCCTTTTACTCCTAGATTTGATCCCATCCTCTCATTTGAGCCCTATATAAACCATAGTCGGCCTCATGAATTATTCAAAAGTAAGTCCAATGATACCCTCCCTGCATCTACTCCTTTTCCTTCTAGAGCCCAACCAATATACAACCCTCTAAGGCCACCCCCCGTCCTTCATGATTTCCCTCCAGGCTACCATAAACACCTCCTTGTTTTTGACAGAGTCTGAGATGGTTACTGCAGAGAAACATGTTCAAGGCTTTTATCATTTTCTGGATCTTTTTGAAATAGAACATGATGATTTCTGTATGAGGGCTTTTGCAAAATCCCTCCAAGGAAATGTGAAGAGATGGTTTAGGCATTTGTAGCCCAAGTCTATTGATACATGGGGAGCACTGTCTAAGGTTTTTCTAGGGTTTTGGGACAGGAGTTGGGCAGGAGAAGGTCGTGGGATCTGGTTCTTTCAGAGTTTCATTCCATAAGAAGGCGAAAGGACGAGACCATGTCTTGCTTTAATAGAAGGTTTGCCAGCTTCTATTATAATATGCCGATGGAAATTCATCCCTCAGAGAATGCTGCAAAATTACACTATGCAGCTGTTTTTCCTCCTGATTTAGCTCTTCATCTTTTAGAGAGAAGGTCTTCCGACCTACAGCATATGTTCATTGATGCAATGGAGGTGGAAGAAAATATTAGGATGTATGGAAAGTTATCAAACCAGGAGCACGATGAAAGGCTTAAAGAAGAATTAAGGTTTGAAGAAGGACATGAGCAAGGCGAATTTCCCTTCGGACGTAATTTTTCCCACAGTGAGCAGAGAATTGATCAACTCGGTGATGTACCAGAAGAAGTAATTCTATTTTGTTTCATGTATATTACAATCATTTTGCTAAAGCTCCTATTGATGATGGTCATAATGAAGTTTTCAGCCTGCCGAAGTATGATGAATATGGAGAAGACCATTTGGAGAACTTCATAAGCTTATTTGAAGTTGAGGATAAAGATGAATCTTCGAGTAGATAGTTTCACCAGTTGGGAGGACCGACGAAAGGGGAAAACCCAGTGGTAGGTCCTGGGCCAACCATTGAGACTCATCAGAACAACGATTCTCAGCAGGCGAAGACATCATTTCAGATCATAGTTGAAAGGGAGTACAGAGTCCTTGAAGAGGAATACAGAACCCTTGAGGAAGAATATTGGATCTTTGAGGAAAAATACGAGGCTCTCGAAGAAAGTCTTGGGTCCGGCGAATACCTTAGGCAAGTTGAACAGATAGCTGAGAGGGTGGAGGGTGACCAGGGTGGCTCGCAATATTCTTATATAGAACCCATCTCCTGGACTGAAGATGACTATAGACTCCTTGGAGAAGTATTCGGGCTTGGCCAATATCTCTGGCCAACTGACCAGATGATTGAGGCATTTGAAGGAGACCAAGTTGAATAGCCGGAGTTTCGTGCAGGTTTTTCAAGCTCGGAATCAAGTCTTCAGGAAGAATGGCCCTTCCCAGACCTTGTCAAGGGACGGGGTAGACTTTCTCTTGAGGTCCCAGAGTAGAATAGGGTTTTCAATCGAGGAATCATGAGCAACCCGAAAAGAAAGTTGTCTGGAGTTGGTTCTTTCAGTCTTACTCAGTCACGTGGCGATTTTGGCACGCGTGAGCTTTAGGTTTTGATGGAGGTTTGTCAAAAGTATGTGACCCTAGGGCTTGAAACGAGCACTAAGGAAACTAAATGGCACCCGTACGACTCTTCTGAAAGAACGCCTACTGTGGTGCAAAGGGCATGTAGAGCATACCGTAATTTTAATGATCAAGTGGTAGAATATATGGAATATTTCCATAGTGGGAGTAAGGGCTCTGGGTTCACTCGAAAGGTCCTTGTCCCTTGCCGTCTCCTCAAGCCATGGCCCTTCGTTGTTCTGGCGGTAGTCAAGTAGGATGAGAAGACCCACTTGGAGAGTTAGTTGCTGGACTGGTTACATTGGCACTTTTGCATTACTTAGAGTCGTAGCCCCGCAAATAGAGTAATTTGTATATAAATAAGCCTCAAGTCTTTGGCATTTCAAATTTCAGTAGTGATTTCCAATTTGCAGCCATTTGTAGTCTGTTTTCAGAATGTACAGCTTCATTTTTGTTTTTGATTTCAAGAAGTTTCCATTCTACAGTAGGACAGAGCATTTGGTTGGGGTTCAGGTCGCCACAGGATACACCGCACACCTGAATCCCCATAAGTTTTTCCATGAACATTTTCAGGAAAACCCTCCCAAGTAGTCTCCCGAGAAAATTTTCTTGCAAGAGCTGCCCAGTGGATCAGGCACTGGGTCTACGAGGTTCTTTGATACCTCGCAGGGAGGATAGCATCCCCAGTTGGAGCCAGTTGTTAGCACCTGATTTTTACAGCACGGATAGATCGTGGAATGAAGGGATAACCCAAGAATTTATTGATAGAAGCTAGAGTGCTCTTGTTTTCCATAGCCAGGTGCTAAAGGCATAAGAAAATGGATATGGGGGTGTTAAATATGCTAGGAAAGGGAAAATAATGGGGAAGGAAGCACTAAAATGTGACCAAAATAGCCCAAAAAGATGCTAAGTCTATATTCTAAAGGAAATAGAGGAAAGGGTAACCACTGCGCTAGTTTCCACCATTGGATGGGTTCTAGAGGGAGATCAATGGTCCTCGTTGATGGTCGCATGGACAAGGTGCACGGGGAATAGTCATAAGGGCCGTTGCGATGGGGAATGCCACAAAATAGATGGCAGCTGGAGGAAGTGTCTTGAGGGCATTAGGCAGTAAGCAGTACCGTTTCAATAGCATGTGATACCGTCGAAGCCTAAAGGTGGATCTCTGACCATGTGGACGGCCTGAGGAGGCCGAGTAATACCCTACGATCGAGGCTAAGGGCCCCACAGTGGTAAGTGCAATGTGATAAAATAAATAGTGTAGATGGTCTTTGGAGGATCGATGGTCCATAATGATCCTCGCATTGGGAAGTTGCATGCTGGATAGATAGGAGGGTGGTTACGAGGGGCAAGCCCATTTGTCAGGTGTCACCACTAGAGTTGGTCACAAGGAGATGAACAGTAAATCAAAACCATTTTAGGGGAATGCGATCCCACCTCATAGAGGTATGGCGCTTAGGGGCAGACGATGGAAATTGGGACACATGGAGCGATCCAATAAGGGTTGTCAAATCAGCGGTTAAAGGGGAGACTAGATCTCACAGAGAAGATCAACACATGAGAGATAAACAACTAGGATTGGTAGGCATCTAACAAATAAGCTCAGAGGATAAGTGAACAAGGTTTATATATAATCGTCGATGGGTAAAGTTGACATTTTTATTTTCGTGGGGCCTGTCTGGGCCAGGGGTTTTTGGTCGCAGGTAGGTCGAAGAAGGAAATGCATTTTGTCACTAGGAAGGCTAACGAGGAGCCAGTCTTTGGAAATATTCAGGGTTAGAGGTTGTTTTGTGAGATAGGGATTTCGTCCTGGTACAGAAATTCAGCTTATTGTCACCAAAATTAGTAGAATTCTGAAGGTCCTACAAATGTAGCTAGATGCAGAGGGTTCCAGTGGTCCTATATTTTGTTCGACCCAAACAAGACCGATCTATTCTATATTTGTCTCTCGAACCCCCAGATATTTGAGTCTTGAAGTCTTTGCAAAGATGTCGATCGTCATCCTGTTTCGTCAAAGTCTGCCTGAGAGTTGGTGGGCCTCCTTAACTACCCATTTTGGGCTTGACTTCAACATTGAGGATAACTCCCCGGCCTTGTTGATCGTCCAAAATAAATGTTGGTCCACCCGAAGTCGAATGTGGGTCAATACCAAGCCTCAATTTGGGAGAGTTTCTGACCAAAGGTATCTACCCACAAGTGACAACTTTCTCTAGTACTAGTGACTTCAGGTCTCGGCCCTAGATGGGGGAAGGAGATCGAGACTAGTAAGCAGGGAAGACATCACTCCCAGCCATATGGGTGAGAAGGTAAAGTTCTCAAGGAATTATAAACATATTAATGAAGGACTCGAAAGTTAGTGGAGGTAGCCCGTTGGGAGAGCATCTCTGGAGATCAATTTTGGTTTTTTTGTTTAGCGGCCAGTTGGGCTAGTTACCATGTTGCCTTTTGTCTTCTTGTATGAGTCAAGTGCCCTTCGGTAAAAATGTTGGCAAATGTGAAGGGGCTGGAGCAGCAGGTGATAGAGGTGCGGGAAGAAGGACAATTACTTGTGCAGACTGTTGGGTGGCCTGAGGAGCTGCGAGGGTGATGTGACCCACATCATTCGACGTGCGGAGGAGAAATGATGTGAATTTTTGTGACATAGGAAATACCTGGTGGATAGGAAGCTTAAAGGCATATTTACTACCACCCAAATGATTTCCGATGTGACGGAGGCCACCTCAGCGTTGTCATCTTCTCTGTCGTCTATCTGGAGATCTTTACCAAGCGTGTTTCAGGTCAGCTCAGACGTTGGGTATCATTGTTACTTGATTAAGAGGTCCAATCAAGTTATCATGGTGATTAGGGCCACACGTAGATGCTGTCATCATCACAACATTTATGGATATGGTTTTTTCATCCGTTATATGAGATCGATATATAGAGAGGATGGTACACCTGGAATCTTGGGGCATCTTTCAGCTGGAATCAGATCATGGAGAAAGAGCATAAATATGGAGTGGTTTTCATGCCCAAATAGGCATGGTTTGTGGCGGAGGAAGAGCCCTCTCCTTCATCTCCTATGATGTTCGACCACGTGGAATCTAGCTTTAATAGTGAGGATGAGGAGTCCGAAGAGCGACAAGTTCCCGAAAGAGTTCGACATCGGAGAAAAGAGGAGATTCCTGAAGAGGAGGGAGACATCCAGCAAGACACAGATATCATCCATGATCTCGTGCTCCCTATTGAGGAGGTGACACCTCCTCCTCCTGCTAAAGAATCACAGATAGACAACTCTTTGAAGATAGAGGATTTATTTGATTCGCAAGGCCGATTGAGGAATTCGGAGTAAGGTGGTGCCCTACTCATAATATTTTGTTTCCCATCTTAATCAGTCTATTTTGAACTTTAAAGTATGTAATATTCAAAATTTGGGGCTGTCAAGGTGGCAACGTAATTTTGTTTGTTTCCCAAGGACCAATTCAAGGCTGAGAGCCTATAAAAGCATTGTAATAGAATAATTAAGGGTTGGAAAATAATTCGGCTAAGGCCTGAGGGGCGAGCCCAGTTTTGAGACTTTCATATTAATACAATGTGCAATGCCTATGGTAGACTGTTTTGCAGAGATTCCTATGTCATTCTAACTTGTAGTCAGTTTTTTCCTTCTTCTCTATGTGCATGTGCTTCCTATTATGCCTTTACATTATGTTTTTCATTTCATGCCTGAGATCGGTGTATAATAGTTTGGAATTCTTGGAAAGGAGATCTGGCTATTATCTCAGGTGTTCATTAAATATTGCTACTAAAGTTGATATTGAATTCATCTTTGTTGGATGCTCATATCAATGGTCTGTTCTTATTTTCTTCTTTTACCACCAGAAAATATCTTTACGACGGTAAGTGAGTGGCTACATTGCCTCTGTTAGAGTAGTCCATACTATGGCACTGTTATCTGATTTGTGTGTAATAACTTGACTCCATCGCCCAATTTTTTTTCCTTGTGATTATCCCTCCAACTTTTTCACACAATTCGACCCATCAGAAATCTGACCTTCTGTGTATGCTTTAATTGGATTTTTTTTAGTAAGGAAGGCTGGTCCGTTTGTTCACTGTTGACGCCATTGAATATTTCCAGTCTTTCATAGATTTGTAGAGAGATCCCTCTCAAACTAAGCTGGTTCAGTAGCTTAAGTCCAAAGTGGTTAGTGGTTACCCCGACTTGCCCTCTCTAGCAACCTAGGGGGTATGATTTGGGTGTTAACACAAGGCAAGATTCTATTACAGAACTTTAATGCTACATATGCTAAACTAGGAAAAGGATTCGATCCTAGGCTTCTCCAATAGAAATATAGGGAACATATATAGAGAACATAACATGTAGGCCAATTGTCGAGGTTGCTCATTAGAAATACAAATATATTTTACAAATTATATAACTATTACAGATAATAAGAATTATTATTATTATATTAAACAAATGACATTTAACAGGAAACCATAGGAAATGCCAGGGATATAATGGGTAAACACATGTCTTCACTAGAGTCGAGATACAAATGAACCTAGGTTGAATCGGGGACGATCACGATCCGAAGTTGTACTGCTAATTTTGGAATTGATATGAGTTGTACTATTGGGTTTGGGATTGATATTATCCTTAATTTTATGGCTTCCACTATGGCACGAGTGGTCGAAAGGATAATGATTCTTCAAGCACCTCTTTAGATTGCAAGACTTGCAGACATGTAAATTCACAAAGGTCAACATTTCTTTGTAGCGTTTAACCGGGAAAGTCAATTCCTTTTTTCCCTTATCCTTCATATTAGAGTTTCTCGACTTAGTGTGTCTGTGGAGGGTGATGAAAGCTTCCTCATTCATTGCAGCATACCAATTTGTATCAGGGGCCTCTACACCTAGTAGATTGGACGATATCTCAGCACTGGGCTTGCTTCTCTTTGTTTGAATTTCTGCAACTCATGAGCCTGCTACCTTTCTCTGATAACTCCTTTAAATTGTTGAACATGCACAATGGCTCCTTCTTGAGACTTACTTTGCGTCTTACTGCACTTCACGACCAAAATGATGAATCTTGCAAGATAGCTAGGGAATTATAGATCTGGTATTTCAGGTGATAAGGCTTAGACAAACCAAAATAGATAATCTAAGAACCATGAATGGTACCCATAATTTTATTAATCTTTGCAGCGGAAGTATTACAGATCTTTTATTACATAAGACTCACAACGTTTTCTGGTGCGATATTATACCATAATGGCAATTCGCAAAGCATATTCACAACTCTTTGACTCAACTTCTAAGACTGGACTTTCTGATGCAATGTGTTCAGACTAGGCTACACTTGTAGAGCATACTCAACCAAAAATACTAAAGACTCTAGACTTCTCCTTCTCTCGGATGCGAATCCCAAATGAGAGGGAGATCCCTTTATTTATAGATTTGCATGAGAGATCCTCCAAGATCATGAAAGCAAGAAACCTTTATCAAATCATCCATAAGATATGCTTTCCGTCATATTCGTCTGAGATGTGGGTAAATATGCATCAAATGTCGAGGAAGTTCCCCGAGTCTCAGGACAAATGTACGAAAAGAGGAATCTCAAGTCTTTTCAATATCATACGAAGATCTCAGATCTAATCATAAAACAAAGTGGAGATTTCAGGGAACCCCACAGAAACCTTTTGACTCTTAAGTGTTAACCATTACAAGGTAGATATTTTAGGGAATCCCATGGAACCCATTATTCAAACAAATTATAATCAGGATCGTCATATGGCTAGTGGATCATATCATAATACATATGTCCGAACCTACGTTCATATAATGGGTCCCACATTTTTGTATATGTGCTCCTAATAATAATTCTCTTTCGTTGTCGTATCTGCACCCGAATATTTATTTTTACTAGCCACTAAAAATTATTGTACACAAATGTTTGAAGAAGATGTGTATCATCGCAAATTTCATTGGTATTCATGTCCTTGAACTTTGAACACGGGATACAAAATCTGGCATGCTCATGCCGTATTATTGTAGGATCCACTCCACTTCTGCTCAATCTGAAATCATTCCACAAACAATGTGTCCACTTAGGGATGACATTCAATACATGAGTCTGTTGCAGCCCAAACTTTATTCGTGTGAAGTACTATTGGTCCCGGTTATCGTTTTTCAGGAATCACCACCACAATTTCTTGTACTTCTCATAGTTCACATCAATGAGGGGGAAATTGAAAGTGGGATTATTCCCAGGCCAAGAAGTTAAAGTTCTCATGTGATTGATACAGTAATATTGCTGCTAGACCTGTCCTCCTACTGACTCAGTACTGATAAGTCTGAGATCCTAAAAATCGGTCTACAGCAGATGGAAAGCATCAATTTCCTACCTCATTTATTGGCCATAAACCATGTTAGGAATCTCACAGGTAGATGCCGGATATCTCATGTGTTCTGGTACTAGATTTATCATAAGGTTTGGGCGTTGTAGGATTTCATCTAATACCTCTATGGACCTTAGCTGCTAGGTGGGATTCCACTATTCTGTATAGTCTTCCCAACTCATCTCATCATATACATACCTACATGAATCTTCTCCATCATGACATTATTTTATTATCATCATGCAGGCCAGGGGTATCGCTCCATAATTGGTGTGTAGGTGTTCTCTTGTAATAAAATCTGCAATACAATTCTGAGCTCCCTTGATATGCTTGATTTCAAATTTGTACTAAGAAAACATGGCCTGTAATCTAGAAAAAATAGCTTTTGTAGTAGAGTTTTTGATGGGTTTATCCAAAACAAATTTCATGGCTTGGTTGTCTGTTTAGATCATGAACTTTTTATTCATTAAATGAATTTTAAATTTATGTATATCATTCAGATAAGCTTTGATTTCCTTATCGATGGTGTGGTACTTTATTTGTGCATCATTCCATAGTCCTGAGGCATACCAGACTATTTCATCACCAGTTCCATCACAATTCCTTCGACATTGTTTTAGTACTGCTCCCCATCCTTCCTCTGATGCACCCATTTCTAATATTTTTATTAGATTTTCATCTATGACATGCAATACATGTAGAATTTTCACCTTGGCCTTTATTCTTCGAACTGCTTCTGTGTACCTTTGTGACCAAGGAGGTGGGATTGTTCCTAGCCTTTTATTTAGCAACTTTATGTCTTGTGCACAATTTTCATAGTAAGTTGCTACATAGTTAGACATCCTAAAAACCTTTGTAACTGATTCTTTTCGAGTATGACATCTGGAAATTTGTTTGCAAAATCAATAGCATGTTGCTAAATTTCTATCTTTCCATTTCTAATCTTTTGTCCTAGAAACTCGATCTCAGTATCGAATAAATTCATCTTCTTTTATGACAACACAAATCCATTCTTGTGGAGAAAATGAAGCAATATTATGAGGTGCTTGTTATGTTTTTCAATGGATTTAGAAAATACCAGTATAAACCATGAGCCAATCCATATAAGGTTCTAGGATAGATTCCATAATTCTTTGGAATTCAGAAGGGGCATTCTTCAATCCGAAAGCCATTACCTTACATTCATATTGCCCATGTGGCACATTAAATGCCATTTTGAACTGATCTTCTGGCTTAACACCTATCTGCCAGAAACTGGATTTTAAATCAAATTTGGAAAATATTTTAGATCCTGCAATTCTTTTGATCAAATCTGATTTGGTTGGAATTGGATACCTAACCCATTCCAAAGAATCGTTTAGTGGCTTGTAATTAATTACCATCCTTGGCAGTCCTTGGATTTTTTCTGAATGTTTGTTCACATAGAAGGATGCACAGGACCATAGAATCCTTGAATTTTGGATAAGTCCTTTCCTTAGTAAGTCATTAATCTCTTTTCTGCAAAGGATTCTATATTCTTTAGTCATGGGAATTTCCCTGCTTCTACTTGGATTACCTCGGTATCCTTCTTTATAATTAAGGCTTACCCATAAATGCTTCCTATGCCAAAATACATTAGGGGCATTATGGCATACTTTGCTTGCAAAGTCTGCCTCAATATCCTTAATCCTTTTTTGTTTTTCAGGAGTCTTCAACTCTTCTTCAATTCTGTGCAGGTGCTTTACCTTCTTTATGGCTCTAATTTGTTCTCCCTTTTCTTTTATCTGATTCTTCAGGTGCTTTGTAGGGTCATACTCCAAGTTCCATATGGAGGGTGTGATTTCTTCCGTCGAAGCAAATGGGAGGAAAATATCCTTCTTCCTAATAGTGAAGTGGTAGCCAACATTCCCTTTGTCATCATATTTTACTCTATGGGGAATAGTGGTGGACAATAGACTTGTCCCTATTACACATTCGTGTGCAAAATAATCTTCTACCAGCTGAAAAATCCAATTTACACAAATATTGCTTAGGCATACCTTTCCACGGCTGGTTTTGTGCTCCACTTCCTTTCTTTCCTCGAAGCCTCGGACTGGGGCTTGGCATGGCTCGCAATATTTTGGATCGACATATTTTATCTTAAGAAAACACATGTCCACTCCTGAGTCAATTAGAGCCAGGAATGCTATTTCATATTCATGCACCTTGTTCTTTATTTTCACTACCGTTTTTTGATGGAAAACCATCATTAGGTGCATTTCATCCTTTTCAGGTGGAAATTCCCTTTGGGAAGATCCAAATTCTTCTTTTATTCTTTTGACTTCATCTCTGAGTTCTTTGACTTCTTGTACTAGCTTCAAATGTTCTTTTTGAAGTGTTGTCAAGTCTATTCTTTGTGGCTCTTGGTGCATTTTCCTGAGTAGTGGATACACATTTTTATCCATGGTGGGGAGTTCTGTTGCTTTCCATTTCCACTTATTTTCTTCTTTCTCTGAATCATCTTGTTTTTCTCGTAAGTTTTTACATACTTTCTTATGAATTTTCCTTTGGGGCTTTCTTTTCCCTTTCCCTTCTTATCATGAAGAAAAATATTGTTAAATATGTTTACCATCTCATCCTTATCTTTTCCTTCTTTCATCTAGGATATTGCCCATTTCATTAGGACCTTTGGATATTCTTCTATGTCATCCATGAAGCAATTTACTTCTTCTGACTCTGCTTCTAACGGTGGTCCCTCTTTGTGATGTTGTTTGGTCCATGCAGAGAATAATCTTTGTTCATTCAAGTGGGGAGAGCATCCTAATTCATATGTTTCTTGGTATGCCTAGAATTCATGGCACGTTCCTCCACACTTGCATGGCCTATCATACATTTGTTGGATATGCATAAGTTCAACACCTTTTGCAGAGCTAGATTCATATTCAGGAGTATTTGATTCTGTTACTTATGCATACATCAGGCCTTGGGGTAGGGCTTTCCTCTCCTGGGATGGCCTTTGAAGTTATCGTCTATTGGATCATATTTAGGAAACATCTTTTCTCTATTTTTCCATGTTCTTTCCCCCCTTTGTTTCCTGTGATAATATTGGGCCTTTTTATGACATTCTGGAGTAGTATGGACTTCGTTTCCATAGTAGAAGCATCTGATTTTTCTTTTTTTTGTTTCTTTCCTCTCATGAGATCGATCCTTTTGTTTGGAGTAATCCTCTTATGTTTTCCAGATATTGTTTTGTCTTCTTTTGGACCTTTTGTGGAATGGCTTTCATTGTGATGTCCATTTAGAATGGTGTTTTCTCTTCTTATGTGAATATTTTTGTGGTTCTATTCCAAACATTCGGCAAACTTCCCTTCCACCACGAAAAGAGGAGTTGTGGATAAGATCCTGTTCAATTTGTTTAGCTTTACAATACTGAAGAAATATTTTTTCAGCAGCAGCACAGAACTGACCCCAGGTATGGTGGGTGAGATCTTCTTGGAACTTTTCTTGGAGTTGTTCAGAAAATCCTGAGGGAAGACCTGCAAAATATTTTTCCTTAAAGACCTTTTCTTCAGTTATATCAAATTCAATTTGATAGATGCGACGAATCCATTGCTTGTGGTACTAATGGAATTGGGTAACAAATTTTATGTGAAGTTGTAACAAGATGTGTTTGTGTTTTTCAGCAATGGTGGCGCCATAGCCACATAATTCTGCAATGATTTCAGCGAAGACAGCACCAAGGATGTTGGGCTCATCATTTCGTGTGTTGTTCTGTATCTCAACCTTTTTAGGGCTTGGTAGATGAGTGTTCCACCTGACACCCAAATTTCCATTAAATCCAGAAACAATAATATTCACAGTTTCAACATGGTCATATTTACTAGTTGACATGTAGGATTTGAAACAAACCATCATTTTATTAATTGAGTCAAGAATTTCAGCTTCATTTTTGTCATCTAAATTCAATGAATAGAAAATCTTTGGGTTATAAGACTCTTGATATCCTGATTCTTCTATGTAGAGACTGGGAGGAAAAAATTTCTTGGGTTTATTATAGTCCCATCCTGATTCAACAACCATGAGGGATGCTTCTTTTCCTTCAGGATTGGAATGTAAAGGTTGAATGCATAAAGAGATTGTAGAGGGTAGTTCTCCATAACCACCAAGCTTTGATGGGTCTCTTTTGGTCTTGTCAGCATCTCTCTGTATTTTTCCCATCTTTTTTGTGTTTTCATTTAGCTTATCAGCTAAATAGGAAAAGGCATCTCCTACATTTCTATCTAGATTAGAGATAGAATCTGTGAGCTCATCTTTGAGGGATTCACAAATAGATTTTACCTCCTCAACAAAGATTGGGGGGTGTTCATGCTTCTGTCCTTCAATCCTGAGATGTTCTATTTCATCATGTATTCTTCTGCAAAGGATTTGGAGAGAGTCGACTTGACTATACCGTGACATTTTATTGTAGAGCTCTATGTTTTGTATTGCTAGGCCCTTAAGAGCCAAGTTGGCCCAATTGGCTTGTTTTTCCTTTTCATTTTTGATTATGTCAGGAGCCACAAGTGCATCACCTTCTTCATATTCTAGCTTAATAGGTCTGAATGGTGGTAAATTGACCTCTATATAAACTTCTTCTCCCATTGGAGTCTTCTAGAGGTGTCCTTTTGAGGTCATTTCTCCTTTTTCTTCTAGTCATTTTGGTTCAGGTTTAGGACTAGACTACATCATAGAAAGAGTCTGCTGGAATTCTTTCTTCCATTCATAAAAGGATATCCATTGATTGCGGAGGTCCATTTAAAAATGCCATCTCTCTAATAGTATTCTCCTCTCTCCCTTGGGGAGGCCTTGATTCCATAATTCTTTTGCTCTTGGATGGGTATGTAGGTCCCAATAAAATAAGTTCTTCATTATCCTATCTTTTGGATCAAAGGGAGAGTGTCCAAACTTGATAGTTTCAAAGATTTCTAGTTTTTATTATTGATATAATTTGAAGGTTAACTCACTATGTATCTCTATTATTATATGTAAACAAAACCTTATTTAATGGTGTTTGATAGTATTACTAAATAGTTTTTATTATTGATATAATTTTAAGGTTAACTTTATCTGTACCTCTATTATTATATGTCAACAAAACCTTTATATTTAATGGGGTTTTATTTTCTTACTAAATAGTTTTTATTATTGATATAATTTTAAGGTTAACCCTATGTGTATCTCTATTATTACATGTAAACAAAACCTTGATATTTAATGGGGTTTAATATTCTTATTAAATGGTTTTTTTTTTTTTAATCTTAGACCATCAACCTATTTCTTTGAAAAAGACAAGCTTTTATCCAATTTCAAATAGTCTAAGGTCATACTATAAGATAAAAATATAATTTATTCCATCAATAGTGTCTATCATTTCTTATAATTTTTATTACAATATCGTTTTATACATTTAAAATAAATAGACACATTATTAGAACATAGAAAATCTTGGAGACGAGCCTTTTTACTTAAGACCTTAGAAAAGTAGCTTTTTCCTTTCCCTCAAAAACTATTTACTGTTATGGTTAACATCATCATCTTGAGGATCGACTATGCACTGAGAGCAGCAAGGTACTGACAATGGAGTACGAGGGAGATGTTGTCACGTTAGTCACTCTATGGAATTTAACTTCCCATGTCGGCTCATAACTTATCAAAGATAAAAAGTAATTAAAAAATTTCATGTTAGCTCATAATACAAAAATTAAAACGACCATAGATCCATCTTAAACGTAGATCTATTAAGAACCAAGAGGGATCCAATTCTTGAGGTATAAATTTTTTCTTGATGTGTAAAACAATTACACCTCAAAAAATTGGATCCATCTCGATGCTTAATAGATGAGGGTTTAAGATGAATCTATGCTAGTTTAAGACATTTATTATAAGCTAATTGGATTATGAAAAATAATACATGTTTATACATGTACATGTCTAAACATGTCTAAACTACATGTATGTCTAAACTACATGCTTAGACATCTACATGTATTTTTAATGTATACATATAGTTTAGACATGTACTATTCTTCATCCAATTATGTAACGCTAATTTGAATATGATATTGAGAGATGAATACTTTCTTCAAGCATAAGGCATAAAATATGAGATGAACCTTAGAGTGGGTTGGTATCTCCAATTTCTAAGCCACATTGCCAACACATTTGAGAATGTTATACAAATGATAAAACTTGGGAGAAAGATTTTGGTAGTGTTTGGCCATAAGTGACGTCTACTTATAGGGTTATTGGTGGAGGAATACATTATCTCCTTCTAAAGCATGGAATTTTGAATAATGTTAATACTATTACTTCATCATATTATATGCAATGACCATATTATCCTTCAGAGTGCAAAGAATGTGGGATTAAGTTATTCATTTTTTTTACCTCCTCTACCCTAGAGATGCCTAGTAAGTAGGATAGTATTAAGGGGTGTTTTGGCCATAGGAAACTTCAAATGGCGTCATTTGAGTGGAAGTATGATAGTTTGTATTATACTACCATTTAGCTAGAGGAAACCACTCAATACATTGAGATTGTTACTTTGTATTAAAGCATTACAAATATGTTTCTAGGAATTTGTTAACACCTTCAAACTAACCATCAATTTGGGGTTGATAAGGAGTGTTGATATTTAATTATATGCCCTAGAGATGAAACAATCCTTTCCAAAAATGACTAGTGAAGGTAAAATCATTTTCCATTACAACATGTTGTGGCATATAACGTACTTAAAAAAAATATTATTCATGAAAGTCAAATCCTATTAGGATGGTTGCTTTCAACAACCCTCGTTTTGCATGGGGACCTAAGTTTGAACCTCTCAAGGTATTCGGGATGAGACAATTAAAATCCAACTATGTTAACTCTTGGTGTTACCTAGGATGTATGTTTGATCCCCATCTAGTTTTGATAGCTTAAATGCCCATGGGTTGTAGTTTTTAAAACCATTGTCTAGTCCTACATATCATGGAAAACGTAGCAAACGAAAAGAAATATATTATACTTGAATACTTGAGCTACCATAGAAGTATTTAAAGGGTTTTTTAGGGAACACAAGTGAGCATATTTGGAAAGGTGACCAACTATAACCATTATTAAAAAAATTATTGCCAAATTTTGGAAACCCCATAATGAAATTCATAGATATGTTAGTCCATAACACAAGTGGAATGGGAAGTAGTTGAATCTTGAAGGGTTCACTTAGTGAACCTATGACATAGCATGTGCACTCACAAGATATTAAATAATATCCCTAATTTCACTAGATATTAGAAAATTTATCCAAAAAAATTATTGTTGAACCCACCTCCCAATACACCTTTCTAATTAAAAGAACCCTAACTTCACTCGATATTGCATGTATCCAATTTTTTCGAACCATTTTTAATCACCCTTTATATTCCTACCCCTTTTATAATTACAAGACATATAAAACATTTATAAATTATAATTTCAGACCTTGTCACCCTCTTCAGAAGGAACCATCTACTCCAAATAAGGCTAAGAAAGATTAAAAAAAAATGTACAACAACAGATTGAAGAGACAATAAAAATTGTATGATTACTTGGAAAAGAGGAATTCTTAAACATTTTTCAAGTAACATGTGATAAGAGCATTCACTCTTTTGCAAATGACCAAAACATATGATTCATATTTTAGATAAGTCCTATTGGACAACTTTCCAATTTTATAGTATTTTAAAACCATTCGGGCATTTACTAAAGTTTAAAAAGAATAAAAAAATTACTCTTGATCCTCAAAGCCTATGTGTAAAGCTACCTTTTGGTAAGATGCAATTGCTGAAAAAAAATGTTGATCGAACTGAAAGGAAAACTCCAAAGTTGGACATTTCTTATAAAATAGAAGATAGTAGGGCATGCACAAGCTAATGTTGGTCTCTCATGACACATTATTGGGAATGAAAACCTGGAGAAACAACAATATGTTAACTTGGAGGGATGATTCGATATACTTCCACAATGAATTTGAATATCATGTAAAAATGATGATTAGGCCCTAAATGAATATTATATGAATCCAGGTCCAAGAATGAAGCCTTAAACTAAAACACATGACCTCTTGAAGATATATTTTCCCCCAAAGTGCGGATATAGACATTGTTATACAAACTCTTACGATGGACATGTGTTGTTTTTCAGATGGAAGTTTGTAGGTATTATGATAGACACTTGTCAGGATTGCAAATAACATGTTTTTGTCTTATGATGGATAATGAAATATCTACTTTAACTTTAAAATGAACTAGATTTCAGTCAAAACAACTATGGACCATCGATATAATGATAAAAAAACAACAATCTCAGTCATACTACGATATCTCTATGACAAAAATTAGATCATATTTATGTTGCAAATGCATTAAAAATTATATGAAACAATGACACAACATCATCGTAATTTAACATCATAACTTGTAGTGAATCTTGGCCTACTTGACTTTGTCATCTCCCTCATAAATTATTCTGAAGTTTATCCCAAATCTCTTTTGTTGAGCTACAATACATTTGTTTTAAAATATCATTTTATGATAAAGCACATAAATTATTGTTCACAGCTATTGCATTTTTATTATATAGCTTCTTCCCATCTGTATTAGTTCTTGGATTTGAAGGATCTACATAACCATAAACAACAGAGTATCAAACATCAAACCCTAGTGCCATCGGGTGGGCATGCATACTTATGCTTAAGAATGTTTATTTATTTCCATCAAACATTGGAAATTTACTTGAAGATTACCCTTCCCGTCAAACCATGTTTTCTCAAAGGATCTCCCTTCGAGTGGTTAAAATTCCTTAGAAGGAGCCTCAATGCTCTAGTACCAATTGTTGGAACACACAATAATACTGAGAGGTGGGGGGTTGAATCAATATTACACATTTTTTTTTCACTTTTCTTCTTAATTTATTAAACTATACAATCAACAATAGTATACAAAACATGAAGTAATAAAAGATTTGTATTTTATTAATAATCAATATACATATTACAAAGCTTTGCAAGATTCAATTTGTAGGAGACACCAATCCCCTAATGTTCACGGGCATAAACCTGTAGGATAAACCAATCCCTTGAAATTTATAGGAACCAACTTGTAGGAGACAACAATCCCCTAAATTTGATTTGTCGAAACCAACCTGTAGGAGACACCAATCCCCTCAACTTTACAAATTTATGAGTTTACTTCTTTGATCTATTTCTAGGCCTTCACACTTCTCTTCTATGACTCTTAGTAAGTCTCTTCCGTAAAATTAGTCACAGCAGATCTAATGAACAAGTAAATCAATCACAACAGATGAACATAGAAAATATGGTGTAAAACTGTGCAAAACATGCAACAGTGCTCAATATCCCAATAAGGGTGAATGATTACAATAGAATACAGTTAATGACTGAGCAATTCGAATTGCCTAAGGAGGTCATTCGAATCAATGAATGGAGTAGCTTGACTCCAACTAGGAGTCCTCATCATCAATCAGTGGTGGTCATCAATGCACAAGAACTAGTCATCCAGGTGTCAATCTGAGTCTAACTAAGTGTAACATGTGTAACTGAAGTGTGTAGCACTGATATAGGGAAGTGGGCTCAGTGGAGGGCACATGGGAGGCTAACTGAAGTCAGAACAAGTCATCTAGTCAATCTGGAGGTCCAACGGAGTGAAACAGTCAGTCGGGAGTGAAACTAGCCTCAAATCAGGGAGAATCGAAGCTAACTGAGTGTAACTGAAGTGGAACTGCAGTGGTAGGTGAAGAAGTGCGCCCTTCTCTAGCAGTAGGTGAGAAGTGGGTGCCTTCCTGACTAGGAGGGATAAAAATCTGAAGTAAGTGGATCCCGGGTGCTAGAATAAGGTGGCTAAGGTGCTGTAGGCATCAACTTGGTGGTTGGGATGCATGCAAACCCTAGAATTTGCATGCAAACCCTAATTGCATGCAAGGTCCTGAAAGTGATGATGTGGATATTTGAACACCCCCCCTCAAGCTAGACTATGATGTGCAAAAAAAAAAAATGTAGGGCCCTGGTAACTATGACCAAAAGTCACCCCAATACAATAATAATCCAAACTAATAACAGTCAATAAACCGAGGAAATGGGGAAAACCTCATGGGAAAAATACCCCCCCTCAAAATAGACTGTAGTACACCAAAAGATTTAACTGCTCCAAAATCAAATAGATATGTCTGGAGGTATCTTACTCTTGGGAGTAAATGGATCATGCTCCAAAAACATTTGCTTGAATTCTCCATCAGTGGATGCAAGCGAATGTGGAGACTTTAAGAACTTGCTCTTCATACTGAAAATGGCGAGAACAAATCTGAAAATATAAGGATGATCTTGGAACCTGTGATTCGAACCAAGTGAGGAAGGAATAGCTCCAATCGGATAAAATAGATCTTGAAACTTGAAATTCTTATCAATAGAAGTTAAATCAGCTCCAAAAATAGATGAATGGTTTCTTGAGATCTCCTTTGAACTAACAAGGGTGAGATCAAAACCAAAATCAGCAAAAAGTGCACGAGAATTGAACTCAAGCGAATGGTAGTGCTCTTCATCTTCATTAAAAATCTAAGAAACTTTGCAAATTATAGAACATAAGTCTATAGGAGGCATGCAATCAAGGAGGGCGAATGCTTCACCTCCAAAATCAGATTTTACCTCCAAAACTTCAAGTAGATCATTATTCTGCATGCCGACAAACTCATGTGAAGGAGAAGATTCAAGAACCTCTTCGGAATCTAGAGTATGAGCTAGTTTATCTTGCTCAGAATTTGAAATAGAAGACATTGAGAGAGTGAGTTTTGAATCTACAGTTTCTTCTTCATCTTGAACAATTGTTGAGGCCAAGACATGATCGGAAAAAACACATAAGGAGATCTCACTAGGCTTGTTCTCCAAAAGGCTAGCATGATCCTCTTCTTCCTGCTTTCCAAATTCTCTGTCAAGTTGGACCCATAGATCACTTGGATTTTCAGCAGTATTATTGAGGTAGCGCATACAAGGAGGCATAGCAAGACACATTGCTCCAAAAGCTCTGTCACAATCATTGAACCAATCATTCTCCTCTTCATCGGAATCAAAATCTCTTGTATTACCAATGCACATATCAAAAAGACATTGTCTCTTCAAGAATGAAATCATCTTTGGTTTCCATTCATCATAGTTGAATGGAGTAAGAATATTTTGTGAAGAAGAATTCTCGATCTTTGCATTAGCGAATGCACATGGAGGAAGTAAGAAACCTGCAAATCACACACAAACAAACACTATGTTTTCAGCCTTGCATGCACATGAGCGAATGCACATGAGATTTTGCATGCCGCTGCTAAAATATATTGTTGAGCAATTCACTCAATATTCATGTAGAACACCTGCAGAAAAGAAATCTTGTCCCTGCCATGGCTCTGATACCATGTAAAATTAGTCACAGTAGATCTAATGAACAAGTAAATCAATCACAACAGATGAATAAAACTGTTCAAAACATGCAGCAGTGCTCAATATCCCAATAAGGGTGAATGATTACAATAGAATACAGTTAATGACTGAGCAATTCGAATTTCCTAAGGAGGTCATTCGAATCACTAAATGGAGTAGCTTGACTCCAACTAGGAGTCCTCATCATCAATCAGTGGTGGTCATCAATGCACAAGAACCGGTCATCCAGGTGTCAATCTGAGTCTAACTGAGTGTAACATGTGTAATTGAAGTGTGTAGAACTGATATAGGGAAGTGGGATCAGTGGAGGGCGCATGGGAGGCTAACTGAAGTCAGAACAAGTCATCTAGTCAATCTGGAGGTCCAACGAAGTGAAACAGTCAGTCGGGAGTGAAACTAGCCTCAAATCACGGAGAATCGAAGCTAACTGAGTGTAACTGAAGTGGAACTGTAGTGGTAGGTGAAGAAGTGCGCCCTTCTCTGGCAGTAGGTGAGAAGTGGGTGCCTTCTTGACTAGGAGGGCTAAAACTCTGAAGTAAGTGGCTCTCGAGTGCTATAATAAGGTGGCTAAGGTGCTGGAGGCATCAACTTGGTGGCTGGGATGCATGCAAACCCTAGAATTTGCATGCAAACCCTAATTGCATGCAAGGTCCTGAAAGTGATGATGTGATATCTGAACATCTTCAAATCCTATAATGAAAATGACCTAACAATCAAGACCTCATTATTTTCTTTCATGTAGTTTAAGAAACAATCATGGGATAACAATATTCTTTCCATTTTTGAATCTCAAACCCAAGTCGTACTTAGTCTTCAAATTTCCCTTAAAAATATAGTTAAATAGAGATAAGATGTACCATAAACAAGTCCTTGGATCAATCCTTAATCATGCCCAATAATTAGATATGATATATACCCTAATGTAGTGATAAAATGTGCCATTAAATAGTCTTGAAACATCCTTGAAACCTTTGTCAAACTCATCCTAAATCAGCTCCATGTCTAGTTTATAAATTTCCCCAGATTATTGAATCATATATGTATATGTAATAGACTTCATTCTTCATCCCCAGATCACTGAAGGATAGTCCCTTTTCTTGTTCCTCAAAGGTGCGCTACTTCCTCATGTACAAGTTCATCAAACTAAAATTATATTTATACATTTCATATTTTCATTTTGGGGCTTACCTATTCATTTTTAGCATGGGGATTTGGTTGGGATGACTTATCCACATGTTTGAATTATTAGCAGGGATGACCTAAACCCCCCTTTTTTGTTAATAGGGTCGACCTTTGATATTTGATGTCATTTTTTATGGTCATTGATACTTGGATAATAAATGACATATTGTGGTACCCTTTTTTATCGCTTCAATAGAACATACATTGTCTCAATCATTTCAAGTTGCCCCTTCCTCAAGATGAGTGTGTTACTAGTTGACCACATTGTTAGATCTTGCACACTATTGAAAATTCCTTGCTTCTCCTATCAGCTATCAACTATGAAAATATTACATAATTATAGTTATGGTTATACATTTTCTAATGGTTGGACTTTGTAGACATGTTTTGAAAATAACCAGTTTTTGTCCAATCTCTACCATTAACGCCCATTTTAGTAGTTCCGATCTAATATTTTATTTCAATATAAACTAGCTTTAAATTTGCCTCTTCAAGAAACCCAATTTTTCCATTGTAATAAATTTGAGTTTGATTGGAAAGTTATTTATATATCGTTCCATATATACTACTACAAGGATTCCATACATACTATTACCATTAAGGGAATTTTTTTATCCCTACAACTTCATCAATGTTTTCTAGTTAAAGTCACTTCAAAACTATACACAAATATTCCTCAATAATTTGATCCCTATGTTAATCTCTTTTGCACCCAATCGTCCCATAGACAAACAAAATACCCATTTGATCATTGTTGTGAAACTTTTGCAATAGTGCCATTCAAAATTCCCTTTGTCATTGAATTTTTGTTGATGAAATCTTATCAATCTCATTTCACTGGGTGATCAAAACTATTCATCCATTGACATCAATGATAACTAATCTATCCAATAATATGTGTAGCATGAGTAATGTACAGACAAGGAACACAAAATTCCACTAGAAAAACCTTTCCCCACCTTTAAACTAACTAAAATGGAGAGTACTTGTGTAATATTTTAGAAGTATTCGTAATCCAATTGTTACCACCCAGTGTGCATAGGGTGTTCACTTGGTAGAATACTTCATCCATCTAGGTACCTTCTAGTTCCCCATCCATATCAGGCAATCTTCTACCTAGTTCCACATCCTTTTTTCACTTCCTTTTCCATGGTCAAAGGAAGGTTTTTGTAAATTTTGACATCCATTACACGTGGTAAATCTCTATTCTGAGCGTGTCACTCATTTTATGAAAAATTTGGAGTGTTTTTTTTTTACCTAGTTGAACTTAGATCTTAGTGATTAGAGTTCAACATGTTTTTTCACTCACACCTCCAAATCCAAAGTGTGTTATGACACAGATGCCTCAGGCTGTTGTCGAAGTTCTTATGGTCCAATGTAAAAATTAGTCAATCAACATGGTCCTACCATTATGCATGACCTACTATGTCCCTTAGGGGAAAAAAATGGCAATAAACTCTGTAAAAGGGGTTAAGGGGGTAAAAATTGAAAACAAAAAAAATGGGCACCTCCTCCACTCAAAGGGAGTGCATGCAAGTGTCTCCCCTCATCCAGTGGATAAATGTGGTGAACCCTCCTCACTCAGGCATGGTTTTCATGCTTCTATTTTAACATTGGTATCTCCTCCCAAAGGTGGCACCCGTCCTCATGAGTTAGTTCCTAGTTGTGGTTTCATCTCCCAATTATTACATGGGATATATGACAAAAGGGGGTTCCCTCTCCTATATTTGGAGTTAAATACACATTTCGCACATGTCTCTTGATTTGCATGAGATGCTCCTCAGAGGTAGTTCCCCTCCCCTTCATTTAACTCCTAATTGCATGATTCTCTCCCAGATGTGGACATTAGTGGCCTAGTCAAGATCAATTCACTCACCTAGTGATTGAGTTATGTTAGAAGTGGTACAATAGGGTTTTTGTAAGCCCCTCCATGTGTCACACTCTCCTTTATGAATGCATGAGTTGAAGGAGGTGTAATTCTCTCCTCTTTGTCCTATTTGAGGAGGCCTCTTCTCTCTCTTATGTGGTTGGTTTTTAGTTGGGGAAGAGATATGCTCTTGTTGCAATATCTCATTTTGTGAAGTACGGTTAATAAAGAAATATTTTGGACGTCAAGGAAGTGTTTTTTGTATTGTGTGGATGGTAATGTTTCACATTCTTTTCTTAATTTGAGGTAAGTTGTATTTGGTAAATAGTAGCTAGTTTCCATTTGTGTTCCTTGATTAGGCCTTAGAAAGCGTATTATTGCCCAGTAGGATAGATATAGATGTTACCACTAGATTCTATTGTAGGTTGTAGGAGACATAGTTAAGATTAGTATTTTATCATTTTTTTATGTGATTGTGTTAACCACTCTCATGCAGGTTTCACCAAATTAAATAGTTGGAGGGATCCTTAATACCATTCTAGCTATCTATTTTCATGTGCAAGTTCTCATTTGACAATCATTTCATGGTTATCCATGAGTAACCTTTCCCTTTTTGTCCATTTACTTGTGGGATAGTCCCTCTAAATAGTTTTTAGATAAATCCATCGATTCAAGCTTGAAAAAATACCTTCTCCAACCCTTCTATAACCCTCCCTTCTTTCATTAGAATTAAAATGTTTTGTTTGTAATGAATGTTTAGTATTAGATCCTCTTTCATGAAATTTGCATCTATCTTATATCTCATATAATCATGGATATATTATATCTTGTACATATTTTATATCGTATATTAGATATAAGATAAATATTTTGGGTGCATTCATTTAAATCTACGTCAATATTTCACTTAGCTACTGCAATTTCGAAAAAGAATGCAATTTCATTACTTGCATTCTATTGTAAATTAATGTATAAAACATATAATTATTCTTTGTAACATATTTTATCTCACTTCTAACTCTTCTTATAGAGATGAAACATCATAATATGGACCCTTGCATCCTCCTGGATTTGAATATTCTAACTCTCTTTCATTATTTTTTTATCTAACCTTTTCTTTGGCACGTTAAGCCTCCATATGAGAGAGATCAAAGGGATCCATTATGAAGTTTGTTTTCTACTTTTTTATAATATTTATTTTTAGTTTTTGGATAGCTAGCATGAATCATAAAGGAACCTTCGATTGGCCACCATCGAACCCCCCAGGGTTCCTACCAAGCAAGTAGCTTACTGTTGGTTGTGAAGCCTAATCTTCCTAATTCGGAGATGTTGTTTCAGCCATGTTTGTATTGCAATTTTATATGTTGTGTGGGTAGAATGTACACTCATCTCAGTGGGGGGCATTTCCCCACGTGGGGGTGCAGGGGCTAGAGGGCCTTCGATGACAGAAAGGGGGTTCGGGGGCGAATCCCCCAAAATATATTCTTTGGGTTATTTATTCGCCAACAATTTACGGGCCCATAGTATTGGGTAGTGTTGCAGCTGCAACCTATTCCCCAAATTTTGTAAAATTATAGGGCCCCTACTTCTCATTTTGATTAACTAAGTTTTTTTTGGTTTCATCTCTTTGGTGACCTTTTGACACTTAGATTTTTTTGAGAAAGTGAACTTTTTTTAATCGAAGAAAAATCCAATGTTGCAATGAAACAGTCGGAGAATTTTTCAATTTTACGCCAAAACGCTCAGGGAACCTTTATGTTTTGCGCAATTTTTGAAAGTAAAGATTGTGTTTTAGAGCCAAATAGAATGGTGAGCCGAAACGGTCGGATAACAAGGGAAATGGGCCTTATCGGAGGAAATTCCAATTTCATGCTGAAACAGTCGGAGATGTTTTAATTTAGCACCAAAACGTTTGGAGCAGAATCTTGTTTTGCTTCGACACAGTCAAAAGAAAATGGATCCCAGTTGGATCAAAACAACAAAACGATCGGAGTGAGTTAGATTTTTTCACGCCCATGCAACCAAGAAAATTTTGCTTGAACCTTGATTGTTTGAGTAGTTCTTTGTATTTGAGAAGAATCCTATTTTGCATCGAGACATTCGAAAAAAAACTAAATGCACGCCAAAATATCCAAAATAAAACGGGATGTTGTGCTGATAAAGGAAGTAGAATTTGATCAGTGTCGAACATAATTCTCGCTTGAAGAATTTCGACGTAAAATTGTTTTCCACTCCGAAACACTTCAGTGCCAAATTCGAAAACTCATTCTAGGTAGAATTGGTGCCAAAGCGAATGGTAACCTGAAACGGGATTGGTGTCGAAAGGAGTTTTTCTCCGAAACATGTCCAAACAGTTTCGGCATAAATTAAAAATGATCCAAAAATTATGATTTGACCCTTTTAATGCATTTATTAAGTAGAATTTATTGCTAGGGTTATGTTTTGTATATATAAAGGGGTTTAAATTATTTTTTGAAAAGGCCATTTTCAATTGGAGCAATCACCGGACGATAGGAAATCCACTTAACTCCGTTGGAGAGCCACCTTTAGACCACTCGCGCGCCGTTAGATAGGATTCTTTCCACACCATCTTTGTTGAGAATATGAGTTGGTCCCCCTCATGCTTTAATTTGTCTAAAAAAAATTATTTTTATTTGTTTTATTCTTTTTCCCCTAGTTATGAAAATGGCCTCGAGCCAAAACTACACATATAAGGTTAAAAACCCCAGAAGGATTTTTTGAAGTGAGAGGTTTTTCCGCCTTCAGCTTTTGAGTAAGTGAAGACCGACCGACCCCATTGGATGGATAGTTTCAGTGTTCTTAACATGCCCCACGAAAACCTTTACGAATCATGGAGAGGATTTTACCTACAGATACACTCTTCTCTATCGTTGAATGTTCGTATCCCTACTACACCTATCTGCTAAATCTTTTGTTATCGAAGACATCGGATTTTTTGCCTTTTCTTATTTTTTCAGGGATCCAATACTCATATTATACCATTTTCCCTATCACACATGGGATTTGTAGATCTGCTAGTATCACAAGAAGAACCTATCCAAATGGCAAGGATGCATCGATTTATGTAGGATGGGATGAATAAAATTTGCAGTTTAGTGAAATGGATTGTAGTGAAAGGGGAAGGTTCTTTCATGATAGGGTTCCATTTTCTCTTTTCCCACCCAACCAAGGTTACAATGTTAGGATAAGTTATCCATAGTCCTTGAGGCATTTATCCTTTGTAGAGTTCTTATGGTTATTATACTCCCACAATTCTCAACAATGCATGATACCCGAAGGTCGCTGGTAGTGTTTCATGGGAAGCCTCTTGTTAGTTGAAAAGGACATATCCAGTTACGGTTTGATGTTTGCTTGACATAGACCACAGTTGATAAAAAAATGGATTGATTCACAAGATTTTCGGCTTATCAAAAGGCATTTGTCTTTGGATTACCCTCGACATTGGTGGTTTCTTTTTTCAAATACATATCCCTCACCAGATTAATAGGGTGTTAGGTTTATGTGACATCCAAGTAGATCAACTACTTTGCTTAAATATTGGACATGCGTGCTTAAATTGGTCGTTAGTATGGCACCAAAGTATTTTTGAAATAAGAACTAATTTTTTGAAAGTGTGGTGCCAAGAGTAGGATAAGAGTTCCATTACAGCCCCAATAATCTGCGCATATCTAACACTAAGTAAAATAGAGTTTAATATTTTGATTAAGAGTTTGATTATTTAAGCTAATGGAAGAATGAAGAAACTCATCTAACAGTGCATTAGGGAGCCACTGAGATAGTCATTCAAAACCAACACACTTGACATCATGGAAGTATGAATCTCTTGTTTTAGTCCTTTTGTAAATAATATTGACAAATCACATATCTGCAATTTAGTTTTTAGAATATTATGCTCCTTATCATTCTACTTATTGCATTTACAATTCATTTATATACATCAACTTTATTGTTCACCTCAGGACTCACAAATGCAAAGAAGAGCTTCTAAGTGTAAGGCCAAGGTTGCAGAATCCGATTATGATATTGAAATTGTCTTAGAAACCGCAATGGAGACCTTGTATGAAGACACCAGAACTGCAACAAGGATTGTTCCTAAATACAGATTGGGTGAACTATATCACCTCATCTAAGATCTAAACGTGCTAGATGCATCCATTGAAGAGATGATGGTGTATCAAAATATTAAAAAATCAGGTCTTCATAAAGTTGCCACCTATCCAGAGATTTTCCCTTGTTCAGAAGTAATTGGGCGGATTTTACCTCATTTGGATGTTGGAACATGAATCATAGTTGGTACAAATGGAGAAGGATTTGCGTCGTTTCAGCCCGCTCATATTAGCACAACATATAAGTTACCACCCCCAAAGATCATGATATTAGAATACTGGATTAAGGGAGTAAACATAGATCAATCTGAGTATGCTAAGAAAATGTTGTTTCCTAGAAAGCAGTTGAGGAAAAGGGAAATCGAGCAACACAATGCCCAAAATTTGAAAACACCTTTCAGGAATATAGCATTAATGTTAAGTAGAATATTCAGTAGGGAAAATGTGAATATCTACAAGCTTAGCAGGGTGCCCCTCATGTATCATGTTCCCTCCCATCATACCATCTTCAAACAGGAGGACATTATATCGAAGAGTATGGCATCAACAATAGAAACAACCCAAGGAGGGTTGACCCAAAATACAACATAATTATTTATGTCTTCCTATCTTATTGACTGCATATTAATAAGACACCCATTCCACAAGTTGGGGTTCTATTGGGTCCGAGTTGAGACACCTCTATATGTGTCCTGCCAAATAATGTGGGCTCATAAATATATGAGCTTCTACAAACTTATATGTGAGGAATTCATAATTCCTCTGTATTGATTAATATTTAACGAAGAACCTGATTACTTGTCGGAAAACACAATGGAAGTCATCAATGAATATGGAGAATTCTACTTTACCCCGTAAGGCATGTATATCTGAATGAATGGGGGAACCAAAGCTTCGTCTCTAATGCCAAAGTATGCTATAGATTATGTAGTACACAAAGAGGCTGTAAGACAAGTTTTCGTCAATGGAGTTGTCCATTTTTGAGTGAGAACAAGAAGGCCTCTTACCCTCCACTCCCCTTCACCATTGGAGCATACGAATTCACTAAGATTAAAATAGTAGAAGAGTTCATAAAAGACTTGGAGGCATTTCATTTTGGAGAGAATATTTTCATTAGAAACGACAAGTTGTAGAAAGTTTCCCAACATTGTGCATCGTGTAAAATTAACTTTGAATACACAGACTACTTCTTAAAGTATGAAGAGGTATATCACATGGAGAATAACATGACATATTTGAATAGACGATTTGACAAAAAAGTGGCGCAAGTTCCAGTCTAACTAGGGATATTGCTAAAGATGAAAAATTGCAAATTTGTAGAGAGGAAGCTATAGAAGCGGAAGAAGCAAGGCTAAAGAAAGAGGAAGAATCAAAGCAGAAGGAAGAAGCATAAAGACAACAAAAAGAAGAGTAAGATAAAAGGAAAGAAGAAGAAGTAAAGAAAGCAGAAGAAGAAGAAGCAAGACACAAGCAAGAGGAAGAAAAGAAGAATAAAGAAGAGCAAGAAGCAACAGATAAAGCATGAGAGTTGGAGAAACAAAAGGAGGAAGAGGATATGCTCAAGAAAGCTATGGAAGACAAAGAAGTCCAAGAAGAAGAACACAGTTTACAAGCTATGGCCATATATCCACCCAGTGAATTCGGAATCCCGCTTACACGAGGGCATCTTACATTCATTGAGCTTGGTCTCACACCTTTTACTACTTCACAGAAGAATTCTGTAGCAAAATTGGACACTATTGTGTTCGACCACAAACTAAAGATAGTCTTGATAAGAACAAAGAAAAGGTTGAAAATGGGCACTCAGCCGGATGTAGTGACTATTGAAGAAAGTACCTTAGTAGAAGGCACCAATAAAGACCCCAAATTTATAGCTTTAGTAAACATAGCATCTACTCAGGAAAATTATGATAATGTAGATCAACTGATGAATGACCAAGAGCAATGTAATTAAAATATGTTGAAATTAAAGGATAACTTAGTAAAGGAAAGATGTGAGGGAATTGAATTGAAAATGAAACAAGATACAATGGAATCATAAAAGAAAAAAATAATGCTACATTATTAGGAATTGGAGAATGAAAAGGATGCCCTAAACGTACAACTTCTAATCATTGAGGGATAGAAAAAATGATTTATAATCAAGAATTAATGAACTAGAAGAGAATGAAATAAAATCAAGTTAGCAAGTGGAGTCTTTGGTCCGAGAAAAGAAACGTTTGCAAATGCACATAAATGAGATGATAGTTGAGAAAGAAGCTTTGTAGTCCCAGGTGGATGAGTTGGTTAGAGAAAAGGACTCTCTGTTGGAACAGGTCAATGTGGGTCAAAATTATAAGCAGGATATGACCCCATTTTATGAGCATGCCTGTAAAATACAAGAACAAATCTGCCACTCACAAGAATTGTTAATTGAATAAATTTATAAAATGAAACAGATCATAGACAAAATGAAGGAGATTTCTGAAAGCGCTTTTACTATAAAACAAAAGTTAGTTAGTACTTTTAAAAATTTGAAAAGTTTGATGGCCTGGAAGGGAGAAAATCGAAACTTCCCGATCACCTTCCAAAAAAGACACCTGCATAACTCAAGTTAGACATATCTATTCTAGACAGTTGTAGGAGAGCTTCTACGAATATACAAGTAGAAGTACAAATGTCTATCACTAAGTGTGAAGAAATTTACGCAGAAATTTTTCAAGTACATGAAAAATGCCATATCTCGATGGTTCCATATATGTACGAGTTTCCCACCAAAGATCAATGTCTAACGGAATTGAAAGGTGGCTTAAAAGAAGACCTAGAGTACATCAGGAAACTAGAAGT
Source organism: Larix kaempferi (assembly GCA_027924585.1). Classification (NCBI taxonomy): domain Eukaryota; kingdom Viridiplantae; phylum Streptophyta; class Pinopsida; order Pinales; family Pinaceae; genus Larix; species Larix kaempferi. The sequence goes on from BSBM01000736.1 coordinate 7,852,713, forward strand.
GTTTAATGAAGAAGATCTTAAGAAGCACATCGGACAAGCATCTGTATATGCTTATTTCCTGGAGGAAAGTTATAAAGCGGCCACTAAAGGAGTAATAAGTGTGGAAAAATAATTATTAGTTCATGAAATATCTTTAAAATTATTAGATCCTATACAATGTAATTGAAAATTTCATGAAACTGACTTGTGGGATAGTTACAATTCTATCTTAGAGGTCCCACCGGAACGATAATTTAAATTGTAAATAGTTATCTATTTTTGGTTGTGCAAGCACAAAAGACAATTTTTAGCAATCTAAGGGTCATAGGGTGGGTGAAGCAATTAGTCATGTAAAGACAAATCGTCTTGTAAGATAAATAGAGGTGGGTAAGGGATTAGAAGAGGAATTTTGTAGGTGAAATAGAAGCTTGAGACATTTTGTAAGATAACTAATTTTATGCTAATGAGAAAGACCTATTTGCTGGGAAAATCTTGCATGGAATGTTTTGGATAACATATCATAATTATTTATTCTTGTGTTCATACTCATGCTGTGAGATATTTCAAACTTTCTTGAAGTATTTCGATGGTAATGGATTATTTCACTTGTCTATGCAAATTTCTATGTGACATCCGAGTAATAAATGGATATAAATGCTATCAAATATATCTTTGTATTTTTTTGCTGTGAATGTAAATAATTTATCTAAATATCTATCTATTGGATTTGTATAAAAATTCTTAGATTATTACTCTCATTAAAACTCACTCCTTGCAAGGATATATTAATTTAGTTAGAATAGGGTTACCAAATTGATAAGGTAAAAGTGATAAGACAAGAAGTAAGCACTTGTGCATCAGTTGTGAGGCTTCTTCCTCTGAGTTATAGGTTATGCATCAATTATATTAGAAGCACTTGCATACTCATAATTTAAACTTAAAATATAAATGGTTGGGTCTCAACCGGTAAATATAACAAAAATAACTACGGTATACAGACTACTAACTGTATGGATTCCCTATTCCAAACAATGAATGATCTAATTGGGATTATTCACTGGGGAGAATCCCTACTTTTGATGCTAGGAATTTCCCAGTATCAACATTTTTGGTGCTAGAAGGAAGGCCACCAGTGCATGGTTGTTAGAGGAAACCCATTTTTGCGAGGAAATTTCTCTAGGTCTCTGTTAGAAACAACCCAACCATAAGAATTCATTTCTGAAACTGATTATCAAGAAAAGTTTGATTCTGAAATTGATCATTCTGAATGTTTGTATGGTGTTACTCATACAAAAGTAGATAATTTCAGGAGACACACTAGATCGTACGTGAGAAAACTTGGAGGATTATCATTGGTAACTTTACTACCTAGAAGACAAGCTCCTAGACGACAAGTTGTGAAAACTAGGGATTCTTTGCTTGTGGAATCTTTGGAAGAATTAGTTGATTTATCATTACAAGATATACCAGATCCCATCAATCAATTGATGCCTAATTCTCCTGATTCAATTACTTCTCCGCACATACAAACACTTTCACCTACTCTTACACCCCCACATTCACCCTGAATTCCTAGGCTCATTGCTAACATGGCTCACAATGCCAATCCATCACTTGCATGGACAGCCAGAGGACCACTCAACTTAGATGCTCCTTTACATTATTTTCCTAAGAATCCGGAGTGAGTGCTACCTAAGTTTGATCCTGGAAAAGGAATATTTGTTGATGATCACCTAAAGAGTTTTTACTTAGATCTAAATATGCTAAATGTAGAACATGAGGATGTGGTGTGCAGAGTGTTCCCATATAATTTTGAACCTACAGCATCATTGTGGTTTTTTATCCTACAACAGATTGGGACAACTTTGAATAGATTTTTCTGAATAAGTTTGGTAACCAAAAAAAACAGGCTTCATTTATGAAAGAATTATTGTTTATGCGGATGTAAAATAAGGATAAAGTACAATACTTTAATCAAATATTTACTATGATTTTGAATATTTTTAGCGCTGCAACGAAACTTGTTGAAGAGTCATTGGTAGAATATTATACTACAACGCTTCTCCCTTCCATAGCCATGTTTGTAAAGAGATATGTTAAAACTACTTTAGCATAAAATTTTGAAGAGGCGAAGAAGGTAGAAACATACATAAACAATATTATGAAACATTGTCTGGATCTAGAAGTAAAACCTGCAATGAATAAGAATGGTGGTTTATGCCGGTGGTGCCTCTGTCTAGCATCTAGATAGTTTAATTGCCTGGCGGTTTGGGTTACTCCCTGTCAGTTTATTTGTATGGGTAATGCCTATCGTTTACGGGGCGATAAATAGGTTTGTGATTTTAAATCTCCTTCTACATTTGTTTGAAAACTATTAAGGTAACCCTAGATGCTGTGTACTCGTTTGTTTGAGAAATAAGCTTCTGTCTAAAAACTATGTTTTGGGCGATTTCAATGTTAGTCAGGGGTTGTGAATCAATGATGGGGATCGATCTCTTGACCCGTGTCTTACTGTGGTAAAAAAAAGGGATAGAATGTGTTTAAATTCTAATGTATTGTTTTCATTTTGATGTGGATTCGATCCTTGTATTGGAGAGGATGCCCTGTCAGGGTTTTTGGATTAAATGTGTAAACGTTGATGAGCTATCTAAACTTCTGGAATTTAATGATAGTGGAATCGTGTTGTATGCGTGTTCTTCAACTTCCACTTTAGTAGGCAGAGATTAGTTTGATGACAATGTATAGCTAATTTTGTAGGTAGTTGTCTTGATATGAAATCATTGGTGATCATAAGCTTTAAGATTGTAATAAAGTTTTGCTACTGTGGGTTGCATTCAATAAGACCTAGGAATTTATAATAATGTAATTTATTTTTAAAAAGAGAAGCCTCCAATCATGTCTGCGGTTTTCTTTCTAAGTTAAAAAGAATGATAGAAAGTGTAAAAAGGAATTGACCCTACTTATATATAAGTCTGGAAAATGTTAATGTATTTGTAACTTCGGAATGTATTTCATATATGTATATTGTATTCCTATAGATATGTTATTATTCCTCTATATGGAAGTGGCATCATTTATATTATAAGTGTCGTAACTTATACTTGATGGGTTATTAGACCACCTTGTTGGGGTAGGCCCTGTATAAGTCATGTGGGTTAAAGGGTTATTAGACCACCCTATTAGGGAGCGGCCCTATCAGCATTATGTTATGTGGTTAAGTTAAGGCCGAACTAGTAAAGGTTATTAGGCAAGTCAAGTCAAGTATAAATAGAGTGCGGAAGGCACTCTATTTGATCATTTTATTCTTCACTCATACAATCATTGGAGAGTGGCGCACTAGTGGATGAGGAGAAGCTGCTGCTAGGAGTATATCTCTTATGCTTGGTTTGTATCGTTGCTCTATCTATCTCTGAGGAAGTTGTGGGGTTTTTCACCTTTATGGTTATCAACAGTAAAACTCTGTGTGTCTATTATCTCTTCTGTGCTTGCATTATTTTGTCCATGATTGATATGCTGTAGATATGTTGTACATGTTGTTCTCTCAATTAATATCCTATGTAAGACCCCTCCTTTAGGGTCCCCTTGAACTGAACCTGAAACTTTAACAACTTCATACAAACAAATTAGCCATCATAGTTATTGGAAAAATAAAATAAAAAGCGTGAATAACTTAACAAAAATAAGCAAAACCTTAACATGTCAACCCGATCCGGCTGGTCCATTGTCGCCTTCGTCTTCCGTAGGATCCCTCTAGCAAAGCTCGTTTAACCATAGGCGAAGCAACCGTTAGCTTCGCCACCCAACCATAGGCTCATGCTTTCAGTCGCATGGCCTCCCCCGAGCTTTGGGTCGTAGAGCTCACACAAGTATTTCAGAAATTCAGCTTGGGCTTCCCTTCCCACCAGGATTTCTAAGCCAAACCCTTAGATAGCAGCAAGTCTTTGAGGCATTCGAAAATTACGACAATCGTCCAAATTATGGGCCCTTTACCCATTCCTTAAGCCTTCCTTATAAAGGGAAATCTCTTGCGACACATGTTGCTTCATGCATAATTAAATATTTTTAATTATTTAATTAATTAAAACACTCACCCATCCAAGTGTTAGTTTCTCTGGGAAGTGCGCCTACATCCCTAAGTTTGCTCTAGTTTGTCCCCCAGATATTTTAATCAACTCCTAGCTTTTAGTTGACTAGGTGTCTAATCTATTTTTCTCCTAAATAATAATTTCTATTATTTTAAATGCTCAACCAAATAACTATTCATGTGCAAATGTCTAAGCTATGGTTATGCATTTGCTAAGAAATAATCTAGAGTTATTCTCCTAAGTTTTTGCATTTTAATTTAACAATCAAACTCACTAGGATCACGGTGCCGTGTCGTTGGGCTCCTGGTTCCTTAATTTTTAATTCTCTGACATGGCACCACTCCGTCGGGTCCAATCATCCATGGTTTTCATTCCTTGGCATGGTACCACCTCGTTGGGTCCTTGCGTCCATTCTTTTCGTTCTCGACAGGGTACCTCATCGTTGGGTCCTTCTGCCACCATATTTCCGTTTTGACTTGCGGGAACTCTTGTAGGGACTTTAGGAATCGTTACCATCCATCCTCCGTCTACATGCTATCTAGGGACTAATGGCGCTGAGGAGTGAGTTCGTTCTCACTGCGCGCCCCTCAACTCGTACGTGACCAGCTCCGTCGTGGCCCACCTCGTACGCCCTCATGCATTCCTCTTGAGCAAGCGGATCAATGCTTATCTGCTCATGCGTGGTATTCTTGTCGGGAGTCGACATCGTCGTCGTTTCCCCCATGTGTGATTTACCCGTACTCCACGCCCCTTCATGTTCCTTTGTGTGTCCGTTGGTGAACTGTCTCACTTGTTTCTACACACACTTCTCACAACAAATTATTAGTAGCACTGTTCTCAACAATCATCATCTAGTTTCTAACTATAGCATTGTTAAACATTTATGATTTATTGAAACTGCTCATTCATCTTATTAAGTATACATTTCGTCGCCAAATACATAATCACCATACAGCTAGTCGTTAAGCATTATCCATCAACATAATTTTTCATAGTCATAGCTAATCGTTTAACATATGCAATTATTCATTTACCTCAACAGTTCAGATACACATACTCAAAAATAAGGTCAAAAGGTTATTTAATTAATGTTTCAATCAGCCGGGTCACTCAGCAGGTGCCCTCAATGTCTACACAAGTCTAGGGGCACTACATACACCCCTACTTATTTAGAACTTCGTCCCGAAGTTCAGAATAAAATGGAAAGCTACGACGCATCTCAGTTGCGTCCTCCCAAGTCGCATAGTTAGGACTGTAACTGTCCTACTGCACTTTGACTTGATCAATCAAGGCTAATCATTAAGCAAGAAGTAATCAATCAATTATCCCACTCCACACATATAATTTAATTCCTTAATTCATTTATCAATTATTGTCGTCATTCACATCTTCAGGTTTTCCTCAATCATTTAAGACATAACAAGACCACTGTATTGAATTTGTTCAGTCAGGTCACTCGAGGTGCCCTTAAGGTCCACAGTCATTCTAGGGGCATTACATACCCTCATTAGTCTAATTAGTTAAAGCACCAAGGTGGGCATTACATACACCCCCTCTTGTTAAAAATTCGTCTCGAAGTTAAGTCTCATGTGCTTCCATGGTGAATTTTCAATTTCTTTTCACATTCATTTCTTCAACATAACCATAGTTGATAATAACATTTTCTTTCTTCTTTTCTACCCTCATATAAGTATAAATCACATAATTGATAATATAACCAAATCGCATATTTCATAGTGTAGTAATCCCCATAACAGTTCTCTCTTGTCTCACTAATTGTAATCGTGACTGAAATCGTCTACAACAAATTCCTTTCATTCAACAAAACTATATCATCTATGTAAATCCTTTAGGCACTAACACATTTCCACATAAGGAATAAAATCTTCAATCCCAATTTCTTCATTTTCTATGGCTACGTATAACTATCATATATTTTAAACAATCTCTGAATTTCAAAATAAGAATTAACCCTTCTGAATTCTGTTCTTCAATACATAACTTATCCATTCCTAAACAAATCTTACACGCAACCTCTCTCTTTTTCATAATCCAAAGTATAATTAAACTTTGGAGTGCCATTTACTTAGTATAGCTAAAAGTATAATATTAGATTTTTATAAACAAAGTTATGTAAGGTTTTCTTCTTTTCCTAATATTAAGCACAGTTAAGATTCTATAATTCAGGTAATTTTAACTTCTCTCTTTTCACATTTCAAAGCACGATTACAAACTAGTAGTGCATACCTGCGAAGTCGTCGCCTTGATTTCAGAAATAAGCATTTACAACCAATCGATAAAATTCTTGCCGCAAGACCCCTCATCAAAGCATATGAACCCTGATTATCATTCAAACTTTTATACTAGCAAAATTAGTGAAGAATAATTCTAACTTGTTCGAGAAGATGGAGATGTTCTTGCTAAGGATGAAGAAGTAAAAACCACAGCTCTGACTTTTTTATGTCGATATGTAGGGATCTGGGGTGTCGTAATGTCCAGGTCATGGAACTCAGCATGTCCTTACTGTAGCGTCTGTCTGGTTCTCTCTCTTTTTTCTTTTTTCTTTTTTTTCATCATAAGTAGGTTAGTAAGTAGATAGTATGTAGATATTAGATCTAATGTTTACACTAGAATTCCATATCCGTCCAATCAAATATAATAATGTATTATATGTATGTAACCATTAATCAAATGAAATAAGTAATATGATTTCATTCCATATCTCTAATCCTTAATTACATAATCTACCCTTTCCTATGTACACAAAATATAGATTTCCTAAGTACATAGAAAAAAAATATATAATTCATTAAAGCTCCTATATCTAGTTACCACATATCAAGATTTGCTTTTATAAATTACATAGAAAAATAAATAATTCACTAAAATAAATAATTTCCTATCTATAAGCTCCTATATCTAGTTACCACATATCAAGATTTGCTTTTTATAAAGAAGAAAAAGAATATATATTCATTATAATTATGGATAATAAAGATTATTATCCCAAATAACTACCCCACAACTAGTTTAACTTTACTGAAGAAGCATAGTTAATATTATCAAATTAATTGGTAGAGTTCGCTATCCATTATAATTGGTAAATCAAGATGCATTAACTTATGGATTAACTTATGGACTATCACTTGTTGAGTCTAAATCTAGACAAGGAATAGATAGTCTTTAAGTAAAAAGATGTATTCGCAACATAACTAGTGGACGGTTACATTACACTATGTATTAATTCCCATATTCTCTTCTATCAAACTGCATAGTAGAATCATCATAAAGTGTATTAATTCTCATCATCACCTAAAAAAATAGTTCGAGGTAATTCACTTTCCTTCGAAATATAAAAGCCCCAACTTTCCTATATTCTTTTAATGTGACAAAAAAAATCAAAGTAGGAATTGTAACAATTTTAACAATGGTTTGCCCTATATTAATTAGACATCGTTTCTCATACGTCAAAAGGAGATGAAGCAAGGTATACGAGTTGCCCCACCGGAAATACTTGAGTCGGAGTACCGCACTATGTGACGACATAAATAAAACACATTGTTTTATAACTTTAATGCTTAATTTATATGTATTTTTGAAACCATTAACCTTAACTTTTACATAAGGGAGACGATAAGTAGGCCAAGATTAATTTGTCTATGACTAAAGCTGCTGTAAGACGAAGATAAACTACGGTACTCACACATATAAATTACCTTGGATTATGGCCAAACACCGCAGATGGGAATACGAAGGTAAGCGTGGCAATTTATAAAAAATATATATATATATATAAGGAAGAACACTGCATATTACAATATACGAACGAGGGAAAAATTACACAACGATTTGCAAAAAAAAAAAAAATATGACTGTAAGACCAATGCGTCATTTTATATCATTAAAGCATAAAGGGAAAGACGTTGAACGTTACAATATATGACAAAGGGAAATAACACAACGTATTTACAATATATTGTATAAATGATGAGCACAAAACATTATAATAAAATAAAGCAAAGTTGGATGCAGCATAAACCACACTTTTGACATTAGTGAGCTACCGTTCTCCTCAGCCCGTATCGACCGGAGTCTTGTCAATTCCGTCGCTGGGTACACGTTGACTCCAACACAACACACTTGTATTTCGACCCAAGAATTGAAGAGCAACTATTGATCATCTCTTCTATCTGTCATGACAAGTGTCTAGCTGGTTTCCATACGAGAGTGATCGCGGGTCCTCTCTACGGTAGCTGGAAGATTGCAGCAATTCAGTGTCACTCAAACATTCGGATAGCATAGGTCGGAGTATCTAAGATCAGGCTACGTGGAACCTTCCAACGTGACTGGGTTAGACAAGGTAACCAGGGTCACCGTTAAGGAGTCGGATATATGTGACTGATCACTTTAACCGGGACAGACTACCACTAAAATAAGTGGAACGGAAAACAACTGGCATTGCGTCCATTTATTGCGCTTTGGGTATTGATGTCATATTAAAACTAAAACAAACATCCATTAGTAAATCAAAAGGTAAGTAAATTAGATTGCATTTCCTGATCACTTTTTATGTCATAGAGACAACCATTCAAGGAACATGCTATCATTTCAAACCCAGATTCTTGCCATTTGTACAACTATCCTAAACAAATCAAATCCCAGGTTTAAGCTAAGGATACTTTCACAGCAATTACAAAATCAAATCGATGGGCAGGTTATTGCAACAAATAATTATATAAATTACACAAGCGGTCATTAAAAGAAAATACAGGTGTAGATTTACTTGTGTAAGCCATCAAGATAACCAGACTTACAACTAAAATTTCCTGAGCGGATCTAAAGAGCGGCCACGTCATCCATGGGAGAACACACAACGTTTAAGTTAAGCAAAACTCAAAATTTAAGGAAACCCAAGGGAAGGAATAGTAATGAATTGAGATTTGAATGATCCTTGAGATAAAACAGAGACAGGAACGTAAATTCAGTGCTCTGAGCATTTAGCGAAGCTATGGACGAAGCTATGGACGATGATCAAAAGTAATTGATCTAAAAGTTCAAGCAAAACACAGTAACAAAATAGTGCGTATAAGATCGGATCTGAATATTCAGAGCGTCTGTATACCAACAATATCATACTCAGAGGTCCACAATAACACAATGCAACCTATAACAGGTTGATTCTGTCATTCGACCTCAACCTTCGGTTTATAAGATCATGTTCAGGTTTTCAATTTTAATCTCGACCCCCAACTCACAAAAAGAAAACCGATGGAAAATAATCCGAGCTCTGTAATCATCTACAGTCTCGAATTGAGGCATCCATCACACGGTAACTTCAGATTTAGTTATGTAGTAACTTCAGATTTAGGATAGCTAGACAGAAATTCAATGCTTACGGAGAGGGGATCCATGCTAGAATTCAGCAGTCTAAAACAAAAGTTAAACGTTGGAAACCCGGGATCTATCACAGTTTCCAGACAATTTTATAAACCTTGCTGAGATGGAATCTATGCTTGCAACCAGCGGATCAAGAACAAAAGTCAACATTAAAGGGAGGAACTCTGTCAAGGACTGTAAAACGTAGGGCATTGACATTAGATCCCTATCATTTACCAGATTAGATCTCACAATCTGGCTTCCACATAGAGAATACGCCAGTTCAATCGACTTAGGATCGAACGCAGCACAGTAGATATAAAACAAAAAGACAGAGACTTCGGATAACTCTTACCGCAGGCACACGTTGTGTATCCGAAGTAACCAAGCCTTGATTAGCAATAGCAGCAACTGTAGACAACCCGATCGTGTTCAATGATCAGAGGTCAAGTTTAAAAGAAACTGGATACCATTCATTATCGAATAACAGGGTTTAGCAGCTGGTTCGCCTACCATACTGAAGGCATATAATGGCGCGTGCATCGCTCTCCTCTGACGAGGTATAAAGATCGGAAGTTATGAAATAAAGAGTGATAGCACTGGCAATACCACGCCAAATTTGCAGAAGTATTTAAAACAAAAGTCACGAACTCTGTCTATACAGAGATCTCGCCAATTCTAGCGCTACTTGATCATGCAGAGGTGAAGATTTAACATTTTAGAAGCATTTACAACAAAATCCCGGATTTCTGTCCATACATATATCTCGCCAATATGGGCGTTAAAGATCTACAGAGATCACAATTAAACAAATGCAGAAATAGTTCAGGGAAGATCTCCATAGAGATTGATCAATAAAGATGTAAAATCCATTCTCAACGGAGAAAGGGGAAAAGAATCGTGGCATAATCCGCATTCGGAGATTTGGGGAAAGGGGCTTCGATCGGTACATTGATTAACATGAGTAAGGCGGTATGGGTCTTCCATGGCCAGCGCAGAAATGGGGAATTAAAATATCAGAGTTGCACTTATACAGAGTTACGAGTTACTAGTTAGAGTCCAAATTAAAATCATAAAACAATTTTTGGAAACGCCATGAATTCGGGAACAAACGAAAAGGAAATTTTTTAGAGATTAAATTACAGTTAAAAGCATGAATTCTGGAAAATGCCAGTGGATACATAGAGATCTTTATTGGTCAATTACAAATTGGATTATTCACCATACGGGCGTTAAGATCTTCACGAATTGCCCATTAACACGAGAAGAATTTCAAGATGATTTTACCATAGGAACGATTCACTTCAAGAGGGCTAAAGGCGCAAATCTAAGCCAATACAGGGAATAGACAAACAGAGATTTAAAATTTAATCTACAAGACTATGACCATTTCTTCCCATCCTAAAAATAAGATCTTATTTTATTACTGTACACTATGCAAGATTCCAGGCTCTAATACGCCTGCAAATTCTCAACCTTCTAGCATAATTAATAGTTTGTAAATAAATAAGAATTAGCTTCGGTCGTCTTAAGAGTTCACAATACATAATTTGCAGAATTTGCTATAACCCGTAGGCCATTTCACATCAAGTCAACGAAATACATTTAAACATTTTATACTAAGATAAAATAATACTGAACCTGATTCGGAGGTAGAGTAGAGGGCTGTAGCGATGGCTGATTGTCTATCCGGATCTAACCTTGACGGTGCCCTCAAGGCTCGACCGGCTCTGATACCAAATGTAAGACCCCTCCTTTAGGGTCCCCTTGAACTGAACCTGAAACTTTAACAACTTCATACAAACAAATTAGCCATCATAGTTATTGGAAAAATAAAATAAAAAGCGTGAATAACTTAACAAAAATAAGCAAAACCTTAACCTGTCAACCCGATCCGGCTGGTCCATTGTCGCCTTCGTCTTCCGTAGGATCCCTCTAGCAAAGCTCGTTTAACCATAGGCAAAGCAACCGTTAGCTTCGCCACCCAACCATAGGCTCATGCTTTCAGTCGCATGGCCTCCCCCGAGCTTTGGGTCATAGAGCTCACACAAGTATTTCAGAAATTCAGCTTGGGCTTCCCTTCCCACCAGGATTTCTAAGCCAAACCCTTAGATAGCAGCAAGTCTTTGAGGCATTCGAAAATTACGACAATCGTCCAAATTATGGGCCCTTTACCCATTCCTTAAGCCTTCCTTATAAAGGGAAATCTCTTGCGACACATGTCGCTTCATGCATAATTAAATATTTTTAATTATTTAATTAATTAAAACACTCACCCATCCAAGTGTCAGTTTCTCTGGGAAGTGCACCTACATCCCTAAGTTTGCTCTAGTTTGTCCCCCAGATATTTTAATCAACTCCTAGCTTTTAGTTGACTAGGTGTCTAATCTATTTTGCTCCTAAATAATAATTTCTATTATTTTAAATGCTCAACAAAATAACTATTCATGTGCAAATGTCTAAGCTATGGTTATGCATTTGCTAAGAAATAATCTAGAGTTATTCTCCTAAGTTTTTGCATTTTAATTTAACAATCAAACTCACTAGGATCACGGTGCCGCGTCGTTGGGCTCCTGGTTCCTTAATTTTTAATTCTCTGACATGGCACCACTCCGTCGGGTCCAATCATCCATGGTTTTCATTCCTTGGCATGGTACCACCTCGTTGGGTCCTTGCGTCCATTCTTTCCGTTCTCGACAGGGTACCTCATCGTTGGGTCCTTCTGCCACCATATTTCCGTTTTGACTTGCGGGAACTCTTGTAGGGACTTTAGGAATCATTACCATCCATCCTCCGTCTACATGCTATCTAGGGACTAATGGCGCTGAGGAGTGAGTTCGTTCTCACTGCGCGCCCCTCAACTCGTACGTGACCAGCTCCATCGTGGCCCACCTCGTACGCCCTCACGCATTCCTCTTGAGCAAGCGGATCAATGCTTATCTGCTCATGCGTGGTATTCTTGTCGGGAGTCGACATCGTCGTCATTTCCCCCATGTGTGATTTACCCGTACTCCACGACCCTTCATGTTCCTTTGTGTGTCCGTTGGTGAACCGTCTCACTTGTTTCTACACACACTTCTCACAACAAATTATTAGTAGCACTGTTCTCAACAATCATCATCTGGTTTCTAACTATAACATTGTTAAACATTTATGATTTATTGAAACTGCTCATTCATCTTATTAAGTATACATTTCGTCGCCAAATACATAATCACCATACAGCTAGTCATTAAGCATTATCCATCAACATAATTTTCCATAGTCATAGCTAATCGTTTAACATATGCAATTATTCATTTACCTCAACAGTTCAGATACACATACTCAAAAATAAGGTCAAAAGGTTATTTAATTAATGTTTCAATCAGCCGGGTCACTCAGCAGGTGCCCTCAATGTCTACACAAGTCTAGGGGCACTACATCCTAGATCAGACTGAAGTAAGTTATGAAAAACTAACATGGTATTAGAGCTAGCCTGAAAGAAGGCATGGTATGGCATTTATGACACTTGTTGCACTTGCGAAGCTAGGGATTGATATAGAAAAAACCAGTCATCATAGAACTTTCTATATAAATTCATTTCGGTGAGGTTTCAAGATCTAAAAATATTACAGGTCGAAGACAAGATCCCCATGTACCTCGTGTCCAAAGGAGAGCCTCTAATTTGTTGTACTTTCAGATTTATGATGTGTACAATATAGGGTTTCTGCCTCTTCCAGATCTCAGTCATAAACAAGTGACCTAGGAAAAAAGGTCACAACTTGGGCTAGGAAGCTCCAAATGAAATTTTGTAAAAGGTGACAGGTAGGGAATGGACAGTATATTCACAAGAATGATTTTCAGAGGCTGAAATTGAACCAGTGACATGTGGCACTGCGTACAAGTTCTCTCTCCTATTTTATCCCATAAACAGGTCATGTTGAGACACTTGGTATAACTCTCTCTCAGAGAATCCATTTGAGGTTAGACCTTTCAGGTTGGAAAGGTAATAGGTCAGGCTACCACAAGAAGAATTTTCAGATCCTGTAGATCTGAAATTTCAGAGTTACACTAGAAACAGTCAGGTGCATATTTCTGTCAAAACACAATTGGATTTTGAGCACCTTCATTCATGGCTCGGGGAATTTAGGGTTTCAGAGAAAGTTGGAATTTTTGTAATCAGAGACCAAGGTTGGATGCTCCTCATAAAAATCAAAATTTAGAGACCAGGATCAAATTTTTTGGTTGGGAAGACGGCCGAGCTTGATCAAACCCTAGTTCGGGAGTTTGATCAGAAAGGTAAAAAATAAGGGCTTCTGCAAAAATGGGAATTTTTTAAATCTGTGACCATAGCTGGAAGCTCCTTGGAAAAATCAAAGTTTAGAGCTTTGGATCAAACAGTTTGGTTGGGTGAAGCTTTGGGAAACTCAAACCCTGATTCAAGGTCCTCCCTAGTAAATCCGAAAGATTGAGAAGCAAATTTCAGGGGTGAAACTTTGTAGTTTTCAAATTCTGAGTATACTAGGTTGATCAACTCATCAAGGTGCATCTTTCTATCCTTTCAGAAGTTTGAAATTCAAAGTTTAAATTTTTAGGGTTTCCTTGACAAACCCTAATCCAGCTCCAAATCGAGTTTCTACAAATTAAGTGGATTGGGTTAATCCTAGAAGAGAATGGATTGGTCACCTGCATAAGTGAAGAAGTTCCTGTTTCAAAGGGAGATGAGACTAAGGCCTTACATAAGAAGTTACAAGCAATCTCGACAGGTATGACTTATCCAGGTATGTTTCAAGAATTGTTCATGATTAATTTTATGGTATGTTTGTCTTCATTAAGGTTATTACAATCTTGATTAACTTTAGACTTGTCGTATCACCTTAATAAAATTATGAATGCAGATATTCATTGATTAGGTTTTTGACACTTATGATTGTACTAATGCATTGTGGTGTTGTATGAGGTTGATGTTGTCCGATAACATGAAAGGTACATCAAGAAAGACAAATCATGTTCTAGCTCAAGAACATATGACCATGGTGACATGAAGACAAAGATTCATCCATTGTCAGGGATCACATAGAAGCTCTACTTACGAGGTATGTATAATTTGGTTCTACAATGCTTAACCTATGAGATATGCAGGTTACTAGCACAAGTCATTGAAGAGAACAAGAAGACATTACTAGACATAACTAGCAAATATGATGACCATGTATGTTTTTCCTATATCAAGTTAGAATCCTACCCTATGTAAGGATCTTATACTTTTGTATGATTGATAATTATTACTCATGAAGTTACAAGTTTGAGTAATCTAGGGTTTATGCATATTATGTTCCTTACCTTGATTGATGATATGATTAACCAGAAGAGTTCTATGGTCAAATATGAATATGCATGAGTAAGAGAAGTCTTCCCTGAAACTTTGAATGCTAATGCTTATTATCTATGTTTGAAATGATCATGACTATACATGTTTAAGATTATTGTGTTTTGATAGTATTAAGATTATACTAATGAATGTATGATTATGTATACGATCTCGAGGATAACACAATAATGATACTAGTAAGCATGCATAGTGATTGAGGATGGATATAAGTTCAAGGATAGGTAATCCAGGAAGCAAAGATCAAGAGGGAGCACACTCCAGTAGTTCCTGCAAGGAAGCAAAGATTGAGAGGGAGTCCACCTAACAAACAAACATAGATAAGTATTTGAATTGTCATTTCTTGCATATTTGATTGTTTAAATAATACTTCTCAATGATGTATATACTTATGTTCCTAGACTTAGGTTGTGTATCATGCATATTAAAATAATTGCATTAATGAACAGTATACCACTAATATGCATGTAATGGGTAAGTGGCCTATGGCACTGTACAACATTCCATTGCTACTTATCTAGAATGAAACCTCTTTGCTAACATGTTGGGAGTTGTGCACACTCTTAACAATGTTCTGGTAGAAATTGGAAGGCATCTAGAAAGTTACGGGATATGAATAAATGTTGTATTGAAGCATTGGCTAAAATAATTGCATGACTGTATGACATATTTCTTTATGTGTAAGAATTTGTTCTGAAAACTATAAGATGTTTCTAATCATGCAATTTAACTTGTCTTGTCTCATATACCATCACCTATAAAAGAAGGACTACAACATTTCTTCCAGCAATGAAGCTATCTATTGAAGAATCTAAAGTTCCCAGGATCCGGGATGAAGTAATGATCGAAGAGTACCAGTCGATCATGAAGAATGATGTTTGGGATGTGGTCCCAAGACCTAAATGGAAGTCTATTGTGACTTCCAAGTGGATCTCTAAGATCAAGCATGCTGCAGATGGTAGCACAGAGAAATACAAAGCGAGTTTTGTAGCTCATGGCTTCTCTCAGAAAGAGGGAATAGACTATGAAGAGACTTTTGTTCCTGTAGCCAAATACACTTCCATCAAAATAGTACTTGCTCTGGCTGCAGTGATGAAATGGTAGATACACTAGATGGATGTCAAGACAGCTTTCTTGAATGGTGTAGTCAAGGAGGAAGTGTATGTGGAGCAGCCACTCATTTTTGAGACACATGATAGAGTGTCATATGTGTGCAGGTTGAAGAAAGCCTTGTATGGCTTGAAGCAAGCTCCTAGGAATTGGTATGGTAGGATAGACAGCTTTCTATCCAGCTTGGGCTTTACCAAAAGTAAATTGGATTCCAACCTTTACTACAAGGTTGAGGAAGGAAATCCAGTGATACTACTTTTGTATGTAGATGACCTGTTTGTCACAGGTGAGGATAGATTGATTGCCGACATGAAGAGGAATCTTTCCGCTGATTTTGAGATGAAGGACTTGGGGATGATGCACTACCTTCTAGGCATGGAGGTGTGGCAGACTGCAGATGGGATCTTCCTCGGACAAGGGAAGTATGCAGTAGAGATCCTGAAGAGGTTCGGGATGATGGACTACAAGGCCACGGCCACACCTATGGCATCAAACCTAAAGCTTTTGTGTGATGCTTCGTCTGATTCAGTTGATGTTACTATGTATCATCAGATGATTGGGTCCTTGATGAACCTGACGAACACAAGACCAGATATTTGCTTTGCAGTGAGCACATTGAGCCAGTTCTTGATGGATCCCAGAGGTGTTCACCTGGTTGCTGTAAAGCATACTCTAAGGTACTTGAAGGGTACAATTGATTATGGGCTCAAGTATGATGTGAATCAAAAGTTTAACCTACAGGGTTATGTTGATTCAGACTGGGTAGGCAGTGCTGCAGATAGGAAGAGCAAATCTGGGTGTTGCTTCAGTATGGGATCAGGTGTCATCTCTTGGTTTAGTAGGAAGCAGTCCTATGTAGCATTGAGTACAGCCGAAGCAAAGTATTTTGCATCTTGTTTGGCTAGTTGTGAGGCAGTATGGCTCCGGAAGCTATGTCTGAGTTATTTGATCTCTGACTGGAGGCTACTGGTATCTTTTGTGACAAGCAGAGTTGTGTGAAGATGTCTGAGAACCTGGTGTTTCATGACATGTCTAAGCAGTGAAGCTCCTGTATGTTCCGACGGATGAACAGGTTGCAGATGTGCTGACAAAACCACTAGCCAGAGTGAAGTTTGAGTACTTCAGAGAGAGGCTTGGTGTTCTTCAGATTGACGACACTTTGAGGAAGAAGTGATGGGCACATTTGCTGGAAGCCATTCCAAGCATGGTGAGAGGAGGATCCTTCCCATGGATGTGGATGTAAGCACTGGATGATGAGCATCAGGACGATGCTCCAGTTACTGCTCTGTATATGCATCATGTTGGATGCTTGTTATGATCAGTTGGATCATGTATATGTATATGCATCATGTTGGATGCTTGGACCATGTATCTGTATATGTATCAGGTGGATACATTGTATGATCAGGTAGATCATGTATGTTGATATATATAAGGTGGATACATTTTATGAGCAAGTGGATCATGTATCTGTATATGTATCAGGTGGATCATGTATCTGTATATGTATCAGGTGGATACATTGTATGATCAGGTGGATCATGTATGATGATATGTATCAGATAGATACTTGGTATGCATCAGGTGGATGCATTCTATGATCAGGATGATCATGGATGACGAGCTTCAGGATGTTTCTCCAGATGACATGCATCAAGACAATGCAGTGACGATGATTAGGATGATCATATGTGATGAGCATCAGGACGATCCTCCATATGACATGCATCAGGACAATGCAGTGATGATGATCAGGATGATCATGTACATCAGGACGATGTATGGTGATTATCAGGTTGATACTTTGTGGCCATGGACAAGTTGTGCAAGGGTAGCATGTAATAAGTCCTGGAGATCTGGATAGGTTGTGCTAGTCACGTAAAAGGCCTCAAATGCTCTTTAGAGATATTGCTTGGTAAGACACTCTTTTAAGGTTTTGCTAGACCACATGTAATAAGTCCTGGAGATCTTGACAGGTTGTGCTAGTCACGTAAAAGGCCTTAGATTCTCTTTAGAGATCTTGCTTGGCAAGACACTCTTTTAAGGTTTTGTGGAGACCACATGTAATAAGTCCTGGATATTTGGACAGGTTGTGCTAGTCACGCAAAAGGCCTCATATGCTCTTTAGAGATCTTGCTTGGAAAGACACTCTTTTAAGGTTTTGTGGAGATCACATGTAATAAGTCCTGGAGATCTGGACTGGTTGTGCTAGTCATGTAAAAGGACTCAGATGCTCTTTAGAGATCTTGCTTGGCAAGACACTCTTTTAAGGTTTTTTGGTAGGGGTCACATGTAATAAGTCCTGGAGATCCGGACAGGTTTTGCTAGACATGTAAAAGGCCTCGGATACTCTTTAGAGATCTTGCTGGGCAAGACACTCTTTTAAGTTTTTGTGACAGTCACATGTAAGTGATATCTCCTTCTTTTGCTCAAAAGGATTTTTGGATTTTTCCTTCTTCTTACCCTTAGAAATCCTTGATTAACCTGCAGGTAGAGCTTGATATTTTGAAGGCTTCAGTGCACCCGTCAACATAATCTTATTCTGCTCCCGAGTCAAAGAATCCATGAATTCACACAGACTGGGAATATTCCAATTCTTTGCAGTGATTTTTGTAGCATGTAAAGTCTATAAAAATACTGAGTAGTCTTTCCCCAATTTTGAAATAATTTCCAAAACAAATTGTTCATCCTTTTTCTCAATACCACACTCTTCAACTGCAAAACTAGTGACTTGAATTTGGAGAAATAATCATGTAGATTCTGGAAACTTCTAAGACTGAGAGAAATCATATCATTCTATATTTGATGTCCTCTCAGATGATCGATTTTACCAAACAAATATTTCAATTTCTCCCAAACTTCATTCGGTGAAGTCATACCATCCAAATGGAAAAGAAGATCTATTAATGTGCTGAGTTAAAGAAGGGCATAAGCCTCATTTCTCCAATTGTGCTACTTTGATTTTTCTATAGTTAAATTAGGCTCTTCTCTAGTTCCCATTGTTACTATGTAGAGGCCTTTTGACCTCAACAAAATCTCCATCTGCACCTTCCATTGAAAATAATTAAATGGATTCAAAAGCACATTCTGAGATGGATCTATGAGCAAGTTGAGGTGTGCACTGAGGAGTGATATGTACCTGCAAAAACATAACTAAAAAACTCTCTGGAGAATGATTCAAACTATATAGCTTTGCAATATGATAGTAGGAACTTTTAGGCATCTGTCATGCCTGGGTAGACCTCTTGATATAAACCTAAGAGTACAAGGCAATGGTCCGCAGGAATTATGTGTAAAATCCTTGCTTCTAGTACGCTACTAGATGAATTTTTGCTCCCATAAACAACTCTAATACCATGTGAAATAATATCGTAGGCTGATCAAAATATTTAATAACACTTCTCACACAAATTACTAGTCTAGAATAGTCAAGAACACTCAAAATCAGACTTAGAATTATGCACAATATTAAACTATATTAGTGTAAATGTACATCAACCAACCATGTACCATAAAGTGGCTACAAATATATATAGTTATATCATAAATTTTAATTTCTATGGAGGCATTTGAATTGGTCATAAAAAACAGTCTTAGTAAACTTGATAAAGCCCCCCAAGGTAGAAACATCTCGCTCCAACTCACTCAAGATGCTCACAAATTGGATAAAAATATTTTGGAATGTGAAGTAGGCTGAAAATGGAAAAATATGATAGCTTTTGTAGTGAAATGAGGCAAGGTTTGTTGGCCACAAAATCTAGCTGCTGCCAAAAGCACTGGAGCACCTAGCTTTAGTCTTATCCATCCAAAAGCAGGGAAAAGCTGTGAAAGCACTGTAAAAGCAAGATATGTGCCCTTTCCATTCTATATAGCCACTAAAGTAGGCAGGATGACCAAGGATGCTCTCAAGTCGATAAGGATGGCATGCAGTGGACCTAGGAAGGCAAGTAAGTGGCCAAAACCTAGTAAAACTACCTAGGAAATTAATAAAAAGTGAAACAAATTATATCCTAAGTATTAAATTGGTTTTAATGCTCAAACAAGATTGTTATTCAAATGTTATAATTAGTCCTTTATTGACTGAGGCTCTTTTTCCCTCATGTTTTCTTCCTCATCTTGATAAGTGTAGGGACCCCCATTTCGGGTCCCCCAAAAAGACTTCCAAAATGGAACTTACATCATATGCAAATTAATAAAAAATTGAAAATCAAATATAACCATAAAATAAAAATTACATAAACTCAACTAGTATGTGAAAATGGAGCATTATACCTTTCGATAGTAGTTGAGCACTCCGTTAACGAAGTTCTTGTATGTACGGTCGTTGATCTTCCTCGAGTCGCTTCCAGCCTTGTCGATTTTACCAAGAGACCCCTCGGTTGACCACCATACCGTATCGGGGTTACTCTCCTTCACCCCGAACCCCCAAGCTAATGGGGTCGTAAGAACACACTAGAAAGCTTCCCGACGGGATCTCCCAATCCCCGGTCTAGCTAATCCCAACTAACAAGAATCATAACATAATCCGAGATTATCATGCCCATCCAGCATTAGGGAGCAAGAGATCATTTTCTCCTTCACCTCCTTTCCTTTTATAGAAAAACTATGAGTGCCATGTGTATGTCCATGCACATATTTTATTTAATTTACTATTTTAATTACAATTATTCTCAATTACAAATGTCTCATTATCTTTAGTGTGCACCTAATTCCCTAAATCAGTGGGAGTTAGGTGTAGGAGAGTCCTACTTCTAATTTGGTTCTCATTCAATTTACTTAATACCTTTTAGTAAACTAGTTGTTTTTATTTATTTAATTTCTTTTAAATAATAAAACTTATAAAAGAAAATTTTGTTTCTTTTATTTAATATAATCTAATTCCATTAAAAGTTTAAAAAATTTAAAAAGGTTTATAAAATATTTATATATATATATATATATTTTATATTAAAACTTGTATTCTTTAAATAAATATTCTCACTCTAAAGTTTTAAACTTCCAATAGGATTTATGTCTAAATAAAAATTTAATAGAATACTTTAGTTTAATTTTTTATTTTATTCTTTTCAAAAAGTAGAAAAATAAAATAAATAAACTAAACTAAATGTTTTTGTTTTATTTCCTTTTTCATTTCTATCTTCTTCTTTTCTCTTCAAAATAAAATAATGAATATTATTTTATCGTAATTGTCTTTTAATTTAGAATCACTTGAATTTATCTTTTGGTAAAGTTTCAGTTTCTTCATATGTTAAATAACATTATCTTTTTCTTGTCCAGGTGCCTCTTTGGCGGGCCCTTCCGATAGCTCTATTTCTTTCTTCTTATGGGGAGCACCGCGTAGTGATCGGGAGTCGTTATCGCAATCTCTGAACTACACTTCTTGGATACTAAGGGATGTTGAGGGATAAGGCTCTCCTTATTGTGCGCCCCTCAACTCGTTGTACGTGACCAAATCAATATGGCCTTGCCCGTACGGCACACGCCTCCCTGGGTGAGCTGCAATGGCTTCACCTGTACATGGATTGCTAATTTAGGGTCGACAGTCATTCGTCATACCCCTATGTGTTCTTTTTGTTCTTACAACCCCCATAAATCCATTATGGGTCAGTCGGTAAATTGTCTTACCTGCCACTGCACACACTCAAGAGCACATTAGTAGCGCTTCACTATAAAACATTTTCATCATTCTTTTCAGTATCTCAGTCAGTCGAGTCTACTAAATATTCATCATTTTAACATCATGCTTTGGCCAGTCAAGCATGTTTATCATTCACTGTTTTATCTCAATCAGTCGATTATAAAACTAATCATCATTTTCATTTCCAGCATTTTCAACATTCATCATTTCTTCATTCTAAAGTATTTTCATCGTTTATCATTTTCTCATGATAATTTTCAAAGCAATTTTCCATGATCTAAGTTTTATAAAACCAGGTCACTTTCAAACTAGTGTCCTCATTAGTCTAAACAGTTAAGTTACCGAGGCGGGAATTACATACACCCCCTCTTATTAAAAAATTCGTCCCGAAGTTAAGTCTCATGTACTTCCATGGTGAGTTTTCTCTTTCTTTCCACATTCATTTCTTCAACATAACCACAATTGATAATAAAATTTCATTTCCCCTTTTCTACCATCATATAAGTATACATCTCATAATTGACAATATAACTAAATTGTACCTTTCATAGTGTAGCAATCCCCACAGCAGTCCTTATTGGCTCATTAATCACGACCGAGTTTGAAATCATCCATAACAAATTCCTTTCATTCAACAAAACTATAAATATATAATTTCTATAAATTCTTTAAGCACTAACACATTTCCACATAAGGAATAAAATCTTCAATCCCAATTTACTCCTTTTCTATGGTTACGTATAACTATCATATATTTTAAACAATGTCTGAATTTCAGGTAAGAATTAATCCTTCCAAATTATGTTCTTCAATACATACCTTATCCATTTCTAAACTAATCTTACATGCACCCTCTTTCTTTTCGTAATCCAAAGTATAATTAAATACTGGAGTGCCATTTACTTAGTATAGCTAAAAGTATAATCTCAACTTTTTATAAACAAAGTTATGCAAGGTTTTCTCCTCTTCCTAACTCAAGTACGAATAAGATTCCATAATTCAATGTAAGTTTAACTTCTCTCTTTTCATAATCCAAAGCATGATTACAAACTTGTAGCGCATACCCGCGAAGCCATCGCCTTGGTTTCAGAGAATAAGTATTTACAACCAATTGATAAAATTCTTGACCCAAAACCCCCATCAAAGTATATGGACCCTAAATACCATTCAAACTTTCATACTAGCAAATTTAGAGGAGAATAATTCTAACCTGTTCGAGAAGCTGGAAGTATCCTTGCTGAAGGGGAAGAAGTAAAAATCGCAACTTCAATTTTTCTATGTCGATCTTCATAGAAAGTGTATGTCATAAACTTAGCTTAGAAGACAATTATCACCATTCGTATCCGATCTTATTATAGAATGATAATTAGAATAATAATCACATCTCATGATTTAATTACTTTAAGCCACATCTCATGATTTAA
The DNA here is from genome assembly GCA_027924585.1 of Larix kaempferi. Taxonomy (NCBI): domain Eukaryota; kingdom Viridiplantae; phylum Streptophyta; class Pinopsida; order Pinales; family Pinaceae; genus Larix; species Larix kaempferi. The sequence continues at coordinate 7,875,696 of BSBM01000736.1, forward strand.
TACACATACCATCTCTTCTCCATTAGTTTACTAAAATCCATCTAAATAATCACTCTATGGTTGACACCATGTATATTTCATTAGTTTAACTTCCAACAATATTTGGTGCATTTTCCTTCACCATGAATAAGTACTAACTCATTACCGAAATATTAATTTTTAAGGGCATAAACATATACTTTCAGTTCACCCCAACTTCATTGGTGAAGTTTCTCACTAACCTATTAATAAAATATCATTTAACATATAGCAACGGATTTGATGCATACTACCAAGTTTATTTGATAAATACTTCAACCATAAACAAACTTTCACAACATAAACTACATTCATACTCTTTCACAATTATGTATACATCATAGTTATAATCCTAGCAAATCAAATGAAATCTCCAATATAAACCTTATATTCCCAATCTCTTATAATGAACATGAACCCTTAATAAATAAATTATATTCATATTATTTTATTGATATCTATGAATTTTCAATGAATAACTTATATTCAAGTCCTTTCGCAATTACATAAGAAATCTTCGATACATAAAATATATAGCTCATATTTTATAGATTTTACTCTCAAAACAAGTGACACAACGTCGTGATATAAACATCCTAATAATACCTTACAGTGTCCTTTGCACTAAAGAATGCAATAACAAATGTGGCAACTCACTCTTAACTTAAAAGGAAGTCCAACACATATCTCCATATGTATTAACACATTAACACTATACTATATTGGGTGTAACAAACACATGCTTCCCATATTAATAATAGGAACATATACCAAATGTAAGGTCCGTCTGATGTTGAGATTTTTTTTTTTTTGTAAGGTAAACTCTTAAGAGATCTCTCTAAGCCTAACCTTAACATATAATTCATTCTTCAACATTACATGACAAGGAAATCTATAAATTATCAATATTTACTTATCATGCCATCCTACTTAATCAAATAACAATTATGTATTTAGGTGAACTTTCCACCTTCATATCTAATGATCATTTATTACTGTTTCCATAACACCTCATATATGTCTCTTTATGATAAATAAAGGAATACCTACATTCATGTCTCAGTATTACATAACAAGGAAAGGATACCTATCCTTACTAATCATGGCATCCCATGCAAGTGTAATTACCTTGACATATCTACATAATACTTATCATTTGCCATTTCTTCAACTAGAAATCTATATTTTAGTAATACCTACGGTTAACTAATGGCTAACAGAATTGAATACTCATCACTATGCAATTTATGTAACAATTCTATACTTCAATAGTACATTATTCACTAATCATTTCAATTCTTCCATAACATCAGGTATAATACCCTCACATACATATAACATTTAAGCTTTTCCCATATCATTACCTATACAAATTTCATTTATAAAATCATGATAATGAGTCTAATTCAACTATTTCCTATAATTAAATGTTTACATCTTCCACTTACAAAATTATAACCATAATTCCAACTCCTCATATTATTAATTACACAACCTTCTTTTATAAATCATAATAATGAATCCTATTCCATTCTCCCTTATCATTAACTATGCATCCCTTATTTATAGATTTATAATAATAATCTCTAATTCTAACTAAGAAATGGATCATTTAATTTCTACTTTCTTCCTATGTATTGAAAGGTGTCTTATTCCTCCATGTAATAATTGATTTGACACCCCTTTCACCACTATTTATATATATATAAATCTAGATAATCACAAGCATTTTAAACAATGAATTTATCTAGGTATTAACTGTCATCTACATTATGACTTAACTTAACATATGTATATAATGCATGAGTTCTCAAAATACATCTAATTAATACATATAATGCATGAGTTCTCAAAATACATCTAGTCAGTAACAAAGAACCCTGAAGATGTAAACAACCAACCATGAAAGGCAAAACAAAGATCTAAGGAAAAACAGAGAAGCATTTTCGGATTTTTACTGGAGTGAAGAAAAATAGTATCCTTAAGTTAATCAATAGAGGTCTTAAATGACAGACAGAGGTTTGAACTATATTCACCAATTGAGCGTATCCCATTGCCAAATTTACAATATTGAATTAAACATAGATCTAAGGAAATGGGTCAGTCCAGAGTTCGATATTTATTTATTGATAAAGCCTAAAAATATATATTATTTCAATCAACGGAGATCTAGTGGGATGGAGGCAGACAGACCACAATTTATATTTATCAACAATTATAAATTTCTTTTACAAATTATACCATGAAACATTACTCAGCCAGTGTATACTTGATCGATAGAAGCATCCTGCGATTTCTCTTCTAAGAAAGATAATTTTTATTTTTTTTCAGACTAACCATAGAAGTATTACGCAGTCAGAATCTAATTAGTTGATAGAGAGAATATAATTTCCAAAAGTTAAACTATAAATATTACACAGTCCAAACATTCAAATTTGACCGAGGACGGATCACTATTCCTCCTTCTAAGTAAAAGTAAACCTCTAAAAGCTTTAACAACAAATATATATGCCTTGTGATCATCATACTATTATAACATAACAGAAATATAAGAATATAAGAATTGTAACCTATTCAGACGATCGATATAGCTACCGCCGAATATTTGTCCATCCAACTGTTGTCATCGATCTCTTTCAAGCCTTTACGATCTTACCACAAACCCTTGAAGAATATGAGTCTGGTGCCCTCAAGGCTCGATCAGCTCTGATACTAAATGTAGGGACCCCCATTTCGGGTCCCCCAAAAAGACTTCCAAAATAGAACTTACATCAGATTAATAAAAACTTGAAAATCAAATATAACCATAAAATAAAAATTACATAAACTCAACTAGTACATGAAAATGGAACATTATACCTTTCGACAGTAGTTTAGCACTCCGTTGACGAAGTCCTTGTATGTATGGTCATCAATCTTCCTCGAGCCGCTTCTAGCCTTGCCAATTTTACCAAGATACCCCTCGGTTGACCACCCTACCATATCGGGGTTACTCTCCTTCACCCCGAACCCCGGAGCTAATGGGGTCATAAGAACACACTAGCAAGCTTCCCAACGGAATCTCCCAATCCACGGTCTAGCTAATCCGAATTCACAAGAATCATAACATAATCCGAGATTATCATGCCCATCCAACATTAGGGAGCAAGAGATCCTTTTCTCCTTCTCCTCCCTTCTTTTTATAGCAAAACTCTCAGTGCCATGTGTGTGTCCATGTACATATTTTATTTAATTTACTATTTTAATTACAATTATTCCCAATTACAAGTGTCTCATTATCTTTAGTGTGCACCTAATTCCCTAAATCAGTGGGAGTTAGGTGTAGGAGAGTCCTATTTCTAATTTCGTTCTCATTTAGTTTACTTAATACCTTTTAGTAAACTAGTTGCTTTTATTTATTTAATTTCTTTTAAATAATAAAACTTATAAAAGAAAAGTTTGTTTCTTTTATTTAATATAATCTAATTCCATGAAAAGTTTAAAAGATTTAAAAACGTTTATAAAATATTTATATATATATTTCTTTTATATTAAAACTTTTATTCTTTAAATAAATATTTTCACTCTAAAGTTTTAAACTTCCAGTAGGATTTATGTCTAAATAAAAATTTAATAGAATACTTTAGTTTAATTTTTAATTTTCTTCTTTTCAAAAAGTAGAAAAATAAAATAAATAAACTAAACTAAATGTTTTTGTTTTATTTCCTTTTTCATTTCTATCTTCTTCTTTTCCCTAGAAAATAAAATAATGAATATTATTTTATTGTAATTGTCTTTTAATTTGGAATCATCTGAATTTATCTTTTGGTAAAGTTTCAGTTTCTTCATATGTTAAATAACATTATCCTTTTTCTTGTCTAGGTGCCTCTTTGGCAGGCCCTTCTAGCAGTTCCATTTCTTTCTTCTTATGGGGAGCACTGCGTAGTGATTGGGAGTCGTTACCATGATCTCTCAACTATGCTTCTTGGATACTAATGGATGTTGACGGATAGGGCTCTCCTTATCGCAAGCTCCTCAACTCGTCGTATGCGACCAAATTGTTATGGCTTTGCCCGTACGACACACACCTCCCTGGTTGAGCTGAAACGGCTTCACCCATGTGTGGATTGCTAATTCAGGGTCGACAGTCAGTCGTCATACCCCTATGTGTTCTTTCCATTCTTAAGACCCCTATAATTCCATTGTGGGTCAGTTGGTAAATCGTCTTACCTACCACTACACACACTCAAGCGCACATTAGTAGCGTTGCACTATAAAACATTTTCATCATTCTTTTAAGTATCTCAGTTAGTCGAGTCTACTAAATATTCATCATTTTAGCATCATGCTTCGGCCAGTCGAGCATGGTCATCATTCACTGTTTTATCTCAGTCAGTCGATTATAAAACTAATCATCCATTTCATTTTCAACATTCATCATTTCTTCATTCGAAAGTATTTTCATCATTTATCATTTTCTCATGATAATTTTCAAAGCAATTTTCCATGATCTAAGTTTTATAAAACCGGGTCACTTCCAAACTAGTGTCCTCATTAGTCTAAACAGTTAAGGTACCGAGGAGGGCATTATAATAAGAGAACTTTTCCTTTATCAATCACCATCTCTCCATGTCCTTTGGTTGACTCTCAGAATAAATCAATTCCCTTGGAAACTCATTCAAAGGGTTATCTTTCCAAAACCCTATACCCAATTAGTATGTTGTAAATGAGGAAAAACTCGATACAATTCTCATCTCTTCAATTTGATTTATAAATTTTACCATTAGGAATCCACCTAGAGGAAAAAAGGGAGAAATAGCTCTATATCGGAAATGGAACAACCTCGTTTTAACAACCCTACAGTTTATTCACTTTTTAAACAAAATTTAGAGTTTAATAGTGTTAGTTCTTTTGATAATGGATCTCGGTATCTTAGATAGGATGAGACCTTCAATGATGTTCCTTAATGAATTTAGTATCCCTAAATATTAGAGGGCTCAATAAATATCCCAAAAGAGATACTATCAAGAGACTTATTGAGATTGTAAATCCGACCATTTTCTATTATAGGAAACTATGTATTTAGCCATTGATGCATGTAAATATTTTCTTAATATTAATCCCATGTGGAAATGTTGTGCTTCAGATGCATGTGGTTTTTCAGGAGGGTTACATTTGGCTTGGGATCCAACCTTTGTTGATTTCAAGTCCTTTTCTACGGTTGCAGGATTACTTGTAGAAGGTAATATTAGGGGTTTGAGGTTGATGCTTAATTTCAATCCTCTAACAAACAAAACACTTTGCTACATAATAATTTGTATCTACTTTGATTCCTAGCCAAAAAATACCTTGTACATGCCGACAGCATTCCCTTGATACTCTAGATGACCAAAGTAAAGAGAATTATGTGTCTTATGAAAGAAAAAATCCCTTACTTTCAAATGGTTTAGGACATAGATTCAATCTTTCAACAAAAAAACTCCAACATCCACAAAGCCATAACTCTCATACTTCCTAGCATATTTTTCATTCCAATTCGCACTAGTAGAAAAATGGGTAATTAGTGACCATGTGACCCAAAAATTTGGTGACCGTGTGTAATTACCGACTAAACCAACAAAAACATTAGACAACGCAGTGTTTTTATGTGAAATACTACCAAACTTGATCAATTTTACGTGATCACAACTAAAAATGACTAAAATAAATGGCTAATTTAGTCATAGGATAAGAAAATACGACTAGATAACAACTACATGAGTATGAATTAGTAGTATTTATTACCTATAAGTAATTAGGTTTAATATATCTAGAGATCTATGCAGAAATGATGTCAAAATTACATGTATCCATCTTATCTTAGAAATCAAAATAAAGGTTTAATTATTAGGTATAGAAGGCCAGAGGATACCCGTCAATTGTTTGATGAAATTTTTGAGAGAAAGGCGATGACATGTGTTGATGCTCAACATCGACATGATTTTGAAGTGTCAGAGAATGATTCCAAATGAAAACCTACTAAAATTTATTGCAATACCATTTGATATTCACCATCATATCGAAGGGAATGTGATGGTATCATCCAAATATTGTTTCCTAATTTTCACTTCAGTATGACCCCTTCGACAAACTTGACAAGTTGCATCATGTGTCATCATGTCATGGTCAAGTCAAACCTTGGCATTTGGTTATGTCTTGTCTCATGCTTCGTCATGCCACAGAGTCAATTTTATGTCATATAGATTTCCATAGAGATCGCTCTCATATTTCTTTTTTTCAAAATCGTTGTAATTTGATCGCTTTGGAAGTTATTAAAATTTTTATAGGTCAAATTTTTGGTGTCATGATAGTTAAAAATAATCATTTTCACATCCTCCATTAATTCACTAGTCGTACTCATATACTAGTATTTTCATCATGTCCAATTCCAAAAAGTAAAGGAAACCCCCCCTGCATCTCCTTGCATGAAATTCACAATGACCTCCATTTTAAAAAGAAGAGAGTTGCCCCTCTTTTTATAAGATAAACTATCATTTTTAATAGGGCACCTTGTTTTTTTCATCCTCGAATGACTCTAAATTCCCATAATTATCTTCTTCGTCATTTTTTCCATTAAATTAAAAAAAATATCGAAATCTCTTTTAAATATTCTCGAAGAGGACTCCACATAAGCCTTTCATGGCCTCTAAGGGTGTTCTCTGAATCCATCTGCAATGTTAAAATTTATGAAATTGTAATTTTTTTTTTACAATTTTGTAAATTTTAATGCTACAGATGGATTCAGAGACCCCTAGAATTAATGGAATTCTAAATGGGTCTCTGAATCCATCTACAACATTGAAATATATGGAATTATAAAATTCTATTGTCAAAATTGCAATTATCTATTGTCGGTTTTTGTCAAATAACTTACTGGAAAGGGAAGAATGCTCCATGATATTTAACTTGCTCCATTTACTTGGTCGTATAGAACCTCAGTACTCTCGGTGCAATATAATATAGACTAGTCAGAGCTTAAACCTTGATTTAATAATATATAGTTATTATATATATTAAGTTAATTTGTAATATATATATATATATATATATATATATATATATATTATTTACAAGTTTTTTTTGACTTGGTGAGTCAGAATTGGGATGGGGCTGGTACTTGTCTAACATAGGGTCTGTTGGGCTCCGAAATTGCTCTTTATAAAGAGTTTATTTACATTAATTTCTCGCCCTATTTATTGTGATTTAATACATCTATGTCCAATAAGGTTATCTTTTGCTTTGTTTTATTAATTAAATCTTGTAAATGTAGAGTAAGCCTAATATGTTATTTTTGATACATTAAACGCAATATTGGGTAAATAATAAACATTTTGGTACTTCATCTGACCTTTCATTCAACCCTTCTTTCGACCCTAAATTCCGCATTGAGTTTGATTGCATATTTCTTATTGAGTTATTGGTTTGATTTATCTTCATCTTCTACTTCTTGCTCGTCCCATTGATCCTACATGAACAAATTAAAAACACAAAGTGATGATGAGTTTTAAAGCATTGATTTAAAAATTAAATAAAGAAGCAAATGAAAAAAATTTAAAAAATGAATTGAATTATTAAAACAATTCTTTTTACTTTTCAAAACCACTCATATTTAAATAAACTAAAACACAAAGTGGGATATGATATTAAAAGTCCTTATTAAATCTCCACGTCATGTGCCTTTTCAAATCTTTTCATATTGGTTATTTGAATATCATTCTTTGAATATATATATCATGCACATTCATGTTTTATAATTGCCATAGTTTAATGCATATTGTTCTATTGTACATGTCATAATGTAACCGTTTTTTCTACAGGCCGTAAACTAAATTCATGCATCGTGAAGATGGAAGGGGCACACATCATGGAGGATAATTGGTAAATCACGTGATATAGCCCAACCATACTTCGAACCTGGCACTCAACAATCAAGGTGGCCAACAACCCAGCACCAATTCAGCCCAAAAATCAGAATTATAAACTAATTGTAGTTACAGGTCATACAGTCGCCCATTCAGACGTCCTTGTGTTTTACTAGAAAGCGAATTCCGGGCTTGATTTCAGGGCAAATGATGTACAAATTGAAAATTCTGCAACATGGGTTTTGTGTGGAATAGGCCCATTTAGGTTAACACGAGGAATTTATCCAAAATTGAAAGCCATTTGAGAGCAGTTCGCGATTCCTTGAAATGGATTTGCCTAGAAAATTTGGTTGGCCGTTTTCTAAAAATAGAAATGAGTTTTGACAGCTCAGGGACTTGGGGATTCGGTTCTATCCTTCCCCATTGACATTTTTTGTATAAATAGATCCTCATACGGCTGAGAAAGTGTGTTGGAATTGTCATTGTAACTATTGCCACTGTTGCTCACATTTTTCTGAGCTAAACTCTATAATTTGTTTTTCATTAATAGAAGCGGGTTTCTTTCATGGTTACAATCATCTGAGTAGCTAGCTAATAAAAATTTGTGCTTCTAGGGGGCCCACCAGAGGATACAAGCCTATCTATTGTGTAGATCCGGTTCTAAACCTATGTTTCCTGTGCAGTTTTGTTCTTTTGTGAGCTAAGTATCATCTTCTGCAATTTATTTAATTACATGTTAGTTTGCTTTCTGTTCATTTGCTTATCAATTAGAATAGATTTAATTTGCTTAAGTAGTTTCGAGTAGTTACAGATCTTTGTATTTGTGTGTAGGTGTTTTATTTATATTCTCTTGTCATTTACTTCCTGCTATAGGTATTTTATGTCATTACTCTAGCCTTTGTTAATTTATTTCTGTTATTTCCAATTTGTTTAGCATAACAATTTCCAGCTCTCATCATGCCTTCCCATCATGATTTACTTTTGTGTTTTTACCTTTGCCAACACGCCTTTTCTAGATTGTGTTGCATCATTGTTGATTAGTTGCACTTGTTTCCATTGCTACAGGATTTGCTAACATTTCCAAATTTCCGTTAGTTAATAAAAGTAAATAGAATTGCTTTGTCTTTGTTTTATTTCATGTGCCGTAGATAGGAAGTAGAATTGTTTTTACAGCGATTGCATTTTTGCATATCATTGTTTAATTGCTTTAAGAATTGAATTTGTAGATAGAGAGTAGGGTTTGAGTTTCATAGTTTGGACATTTTGTTAAAAGTAATTTCTGTTTTATTTAGTTATTGCATTTTGTTTATAAATCAACCTTTACTCTTCAAAAATAGTAGAAATCCTTTCGATTTGCCAAGTAGAAATTAAATAGTTTGCTTATGAGTAGTTTACTGCCTTTGAGGAATTAGTTCTTGATTTATGCTTAGCCTCTAGAGTAGCATTTTATCTTGCTTCATTTGAATTTTTAGTTAAAACATTTAATTGCATTTCATAGGTAGGTTAGTTAAAACGCTTTCTTGAAGAAGTTTAATTTCTTGTTTTGAAGTAGACAGTCCACAATTAAATTTTTTCTTGTAGTTTAAATTTTGATTTCGTACAATAGATAGCTTTTTCCAATTCATAGAATAGGATAGATAGATTGCTTACAGTTTGAGTGATTAATATTTAAAAATAAGTTTTTCTTCTATAGCTTAGACTTAACAATAATATTCCCTTTCTGCAAATTGCATTTATCTTGTTTTAGTTTTAAATGCAAGTTTAAATTAGAATAATTTCAATTATTGGATTGAGCCGTGAACTCTATACTAATATCAAAGTTCTTAAAACTCATGCTAAGGAAATTCATTAATTCGATAAGAGCATTAAAATATTAAATAAGAAATCAATTTGCCAAGTTCACTTTCTTTCACATGTTCTTTTTTCTGTGTCATTACATAGTTTTCTGTTTACTTAATTTAGTTTCTAAGTCATATTAGAATGAGTGGTTTTATTAGATATGCTTTAGAGGTAGGATTGTATTGAAGTCAGTTTGAACATTATTTCATCTTTGAAGTTATGTTAAAACTTGAAATTTGAATGCTTTGTATATTTTAGATTTGATTGTATTTAGTTAGCATTAGGGTCTTAAAATTGAATTGAATTAATGATCACTAGATTAAGAATCTTAGTACTAAATATTTCAAGTTCATAGATCAGTTGTTGATTAGATTAGATTTGTTAAACTAGTTTGCTTACATTAGTTTATGATTCCTCGCAAAGTATTTGTTTACACTTGGTCTTTAGATTAATGTTTCAATTTGCTTTATATGATTGCATAGAGTTCGATAACTAGAGTAGGATAATTGGTTAGTTTGCTCTTTTGAAAATATAGAGTAGTTTCGCTCATAGAATAGATAGATTAATTGCTCTTTTCACTTGTAGCATAATTTCTTGTTTTGCAGTAATTAGTTTAAGATTTGCTTTTGTAATTAATTTCAGTGTTTGCTTTCGTAGTTAATCGCATGGTTAAGTAGATTCTCATCCCTGCATAAGCATATAGTTCATGCATTCATGAAATAGTTTCGTTGATTTGTTGCCTATTTTGAATAGTTAAACTTACTTTCATTAGATTATATTGCTTTCAGACCAAGTGACCGCTTTCCTAGATTAGTTGCTACAATTTTATTTCATAGAATAGATTAGCATAGCAGTAGACTAGATTTGAATTTCAGTTGTTAAATAGTTTCCCTACTTTCATAAGAATAGATTGGATTCCTGCATTTAACTCATGATAGTCATGCATGTAGTTTAACATCATGTAGTTGCATGATTAGTGCATTTGCATATCTAGTTAGCTTAGATTAGAATAAGCTTTAATCCTGCACATATAGTGTTTGCATCTCAAAAGATACCTTCCCAGGTTGACAATTAAGTGTTGAATTAGATAGCAATTTACCCAACATTTTGGCGTTGTTGCTGAGAAGGTGCTAAAGGAATTGGAGTCTAGGTAGATAGGGGTAGATAGGTTGCTTTTACATTACACAACAAGGGGGGGGGGGGGAACAGTAGGACGAGAGGTATGAACCTGCACATCCACTATAGTGGGGTGCCCCAAATCCTTGTTGTTCTTTCACACCAATGTGTTTACTGTATGCAAAGTTTGTTTATTTCCGCCATAATGCTTTTCTTTCAGCAAGTTTAGGTATGTTTACTTTCCGCAGTTTAATTTCATATAGGTGTTTTTTCATAAAAGTGTGTTTTGTTTAATTTTGCAAATTTTTTTTAGTAGTAGAAAGTATTTTAAAAACACATAATAAAAAAATGGGTGTTGTAAGAACCCTGGGGATTAATCCATGTGTGAAGTAGGATCTATCAACCAACAAAATGGATTCCAAGGTGACCATCAGTATGAGAAAACTCTCTCAAATCCCATAAGCGGTTCGGAATTCTTCTTATCAGGTAGAACACATCCTGATAGCAGTTAAGAGTTTATTTACCTCTCCTGACACAACAAACATACCAAAGTCCCAGGAGCCACAAAAGGATGTTCCTTGCCAAATTGCAGAGGAAATTAATAACTTGGTAACTACATCCGAAGGAGAGAAACCGAAAATTAAAGAGTTCTCTACATGCAAGCTGGCAGATCCTATGCATACTTCCGAAATCAATCAACCAAGAGGAGGGGATCTGCATGACATAATGAAGGAAGGTGAATACCACGACTACATTGAAATATGGTTTCAAGAGGTAACCCAGCCACAATACCATTCCTTCATTTGACACCTTCTGATGCAAAGACAATTAAGTTGGTTGCACTTCCACATTCAGGTAATCACTGCTTTAACTTTTTCATATGTGGATATAGGTATGTTTTTCATTTTGCTTCGCACATGGTTACATTGGAAAAGTTTTTACACTTGAATAAAAAGTTTTTCTTTCTTTTAGATAGCATAGGATAGTTTGTATATAAATAAAAAGTTGTATGTGGTTAGATATTCATACAACTTCACTTTCTCTTTTCATTTAAAATAAAAGAACTAAGAATAAGATCATGTTAATCACTAATCCAAAACAATCTTACATCATTATTCATTTTCACACATGCATATTTCTTATTATACTAGTTACTCAAAACCAACTTTAAACATCATGGGGATTTGTGATAAATTGAGGTCTATCTAAAACATAGAGTTCACTCGTACATCCTAGCTTCATTATCAGGACTTGTTATTTAAGCATCTCTACTACATAGTATCATAAGGGTGAATGAAATTCCTGATTTTTGGGGAACACTACTATAACTCTATTTGAAAGAGGCTAGCTTTGGGACTAGAGACACCTTTCATTCATTATCATATGGCTCCATCCACTTCACATTAATAAACTCAACCATCTATGTCTTTGATTTAGTTAGCTCACTTGCAGTATCCAATATATTGGGAGAAATATATTTATTTGGTTCAAAAAAAACAAAAAGTTTTAAATAAATTATCCTCCAACCCATATACCATCCCATACTATAGCACGGTTTTTGGAGATGCTCCCCCATTCACTCCTTCATATTCAAATTTAATTGCTGAAAATCTATAAGGAGTGGAAACATTGGGACAAGAGCCTCTGATGCAAAATGGGTTTAAGAGGTTGACCGACTGGAGTACTGAACAGGCTTGCTGGCAGCAAGTACCGGCCTATGGTATGACTAGGTAAACCCGATAGGGTACTGAATAGGCCTAGCTAAAAGAGGGGAATCTACCTAGAGAGGATAATTTATAAAAAGTATATGGTTCTTCTATGCCTCAATGTATGGAATTGTTTGTGAGTTTAGCTAGAAAGGAGTATATATGGTTAAGTTATGGTAAATGAAATTCATCTATCCACCATTTGAGAATGTTTGTAAGTTTCACTTAAGACCGTGTTGCCTAATTCATACTATACCTAGGATGTCACTATTCTAGAAGTGGGACCCATAAACTTAGGAGTCTAATGAACCTGAAATGCAAACTGTATCCATCATTACTTGAATAACAATAAACCTTGAGAAGTAGCAGGGATGACTAGTCTCCTATAGGCTTTATAGACTATCTATACCCTCATGTTTTCTATTTCGGAGACATGAGGAAAATCCCCTATCATAGCTTCTATGTGGTCTTCATGAGCATAAACTGATGAATTTGCATGCATTGAAGAATCTGCTTTACCTGCTGAGTGTTGTTGATCCAGAGCGTTAACATAAGAGAACACAACCCAGTATTAATTCATTCATGGCATAAGGACGTGCCATACCTTTGGTCTGGGGGAGAGTCTCAATTTATATGGTCTTCATAAGCATGAATTATTACCAGTTGGCAGGATTCTATGTATTAAGAAATCTTAAATAATATGAAGTTGTTTTGGTCATTTCATAACATAACATTTTTTTTCTAAGTTCTAGTTTGTCATGCAGTAATAAAGTTGGCTTAGTTTTGCTGAGAGATTGTTGATCAAACAGAGTTTTTGAGTAAATGAAAGACCACTTCCAATTCATTGATGGAACGCGGACGTGCCATACCTTTGGTCTGGAGGAGCGTTGGTCTCCAGAATTTCTCTTTATAATGAGTTTATTTACATTAATTCCTCGCCCTATTTACTGTGATTTAATACATCTATGTTCAATAAGGTTATCTTTGCTTTGTTTTATTAATTAAATCTCGTAAATGTAGAGTAAGCATAATATGTTATTTTTGATACATTAAACGCAATATTGGGTAAATAATAAACATTTTGGTACTTCATCTGACCTTTCATTCAACCCTTCTTTCAACCCTAAATTTCGCATTGAGTTTGATTGCATATTTCTTATTGAGTCATTGGTTTGATTTATATTCATCTTATACTTCTTGCTAGTCCCGTTGATCCTGCATGAACAAATTAAAAACACAAAGTGATGATGAGTTTTAAAGCATTGATTTAAAAATTAAATAAAGAAGAAAATGAAAAAATATTAAAAAAATAAATTTAATTATTAAAACAATTCTTTTTACTTTTCAAACCCACTCATATTTAAATAAACCAAAACACAAAATGGGATATGATATTAAAAGTCCTTATTAAATCCCCATGTCACGTGCCTTATCAAATCTTCTCACATTGGTTATTTGAATATCATTCTTTGAATATATATATCATGCACATTCATGTTTTATAATTGCCATAGTTTAATGCATATGCAACTAACGCATATTGTTCTATTGTACAGGTCATAATGAAACGATTTTTTTTACAGGCCGTAAACTAAATTAACACACCATGAAGATGGAAAGGCCGCACACACGGGGGCTTCACTAGAAGGCAATATAATACCACGTTCATTCATATTGCAGTATTAAATATTCATGAAAACCAAAAAATTATATTGCTTATATATTAAGGGGCAAAGGGTTTTTTTATTTAATGTAACAATACAAAAATACTTTGGGGTCTTTTTTATATGGTCAAGCTGACAAATATCCACCAAATGGAGATGGTGGAATCACGGATGGATGAGAAATCGGGTTGAGGCAAGGCTCATGCTTACCAGTACGCAGGGAAATCACGTCTTGAGGCATGCTTGAGGCCAGTGGTTTCATAGTGAAGTGGGTTTCCAGTCGATCATAGTCGAGAGATAGTGGTCATTGATAATCAATTATTACCAATAGCACTCAACCAGTTGTTACCAATAGCCTTGGGAGGGTCTAAGCCTCTAGGGCCTGTTATAGGCCCTCGATAGGCCTTGGGGGCTTGAATACCCAACCACTCGTGCCTATTACAGACCTTGGGAGGTTTAGTCAGCCTCCTAGAGCTTGTTACAAGCCCCGGGGGCTTGGATACCTAGCCCACAACAGGCTTAATCAATGATTGGGGAACTGCAACATGCAATATAAATGTTGTACTATGTGCATTGGATCTAGTGACATTGATCTCCTATCTCTTCATTAGACCATTAGATGTTGCAAATAATAATGATATATGGTTGATTAATTACATTGTGGGTGAAGTAATGTGCATCCACAATATACATCAAAAGAAGCAAGGTGCATGGTAGAATGCATGTGGGGTCATAAGATGGGTATCACATCAATATACTAGGTAGAAATATAAAGGGGTATAAAAAATGTTAATGAAAAAATTGATACATACAATATCTAGTGAAAATAGGGGTTTTTTTAAATTAGGAAGGCATATTGGGAGGGGGTTAAAAAAAATGATTTTGGAAGGTATTTTCCAATATTTAGTGAAATTAGGGGTATTGTTTCATATGCCAAGAATGAACGTGCTATGATAGCGGTTTATTGAGTGAAGCCCCCATGGGCACACATCATGGAGGATGATTGGTAAATCACGTGATACAGCCCAGCCATAATTCGAACCTGGCACTCAGCAATCAAGGTTGCCAACAACCCAGCACCAATTCAGCCCAGAAATCAGAATTATAAACTTATTGCATTTACAGGTCATACAGTCCCCCATTTGGACATCCACGTGTTTTACCAGACAACAAATTTTGGTCTTGATTTCTAGGCAAATGAAGCAGAAATTGAAAATTATAGAACATGGGTTTTGTGTGGAATAGGCCCATTTAGCTTTTCATGAGGAATTTCTCCAAAATTCAAAGCCATTTGAGAGCAGTTCGCGGTTCTTTAAAACGGATTTGCCTAGAAAACTTGGTTGGTCGTTTTCTAAAAATAGAAATTAGTGTTGACAGCTTAGGGACTTGGGGATTCGATTTTATCCTTCCCCACTGGAATTTTTTGTATAAATAGAGCCTCATAGGGCTAAGAAAGTGTGGTGGAATTGTCATTGTAACTATTGCCACTGTTGCTCACATTTTTATGAGCTAAACTCTATAATTCGTTTTTCATTAATAGAAGCTGGTTTCTTTCATGGTTGCAATCATCTGAGTAGCTAGCTGATAAAGAGTTGTGCTTCTGAGGGGCTCACCAGATGATACAAGCCAATCTATTGTGTAGATCTGCATCTAAACCTGTGTTTCCTATGCATTTCTGTTCTTTTGTGAGCTAAGTATTCTCTTCTGGAATTTATTTAATTACATGTTAGTTTGCTTGTTGTTCCATTTGCTTGTCAATTAGAATAGATTTAATTTGCTTAAGTAGTTTAGAGTTGTTACAGAGCATTTGTTTGTAGGTGTTTTATTTCTTTTCTCTTGTCATTTACTTCCTACTGTAGTTATTTTATTTCATTGATGTAGCCTTCGTTAATTTATTTCTATTATTTCCAATTTGTTTAGCATAACAATTTTCAACTCTCATTGTGCCTTTCCATCACGATTTACCACTGCATTTTTACCTTTGCCAACACGCCTTTTTGTTTGACGGACAATCCACTCAAGTGGATGCGAGCCGGATCTCCCTAGCTCAATGTGAGTCTAGAACAAATAGTACAGACTATAAACCACTTTCCTAGATCTAATTAAGGACCAAGTCACTAGATGTATTACCTTAAACTTGTAGTCCTTTCTCCTGGATGTTGCTCCATGTCTCACGGTCGTGAGATCTCAGCTGCAAAACCTGTCAAGACACGTAGAACAATGCAAACAAGTAAAGCTCATCCATACAGTAAGAGATCTAAGTAAATAGTTAAGCAGGTAAACTACACAATATCATCAATCAAACCAATATTGGTGGAAAGCATTTATATTACTATGAATATAGGGAAAGTACATAGAAAATAATTATTACAACTGAGGCTTAACGTAGGAATCCTTCTCCATCCAAGCCAATGCCATATCCTCCCAAGGAAGTGTGAGTCTCTCAATAGATGAGTAGAGATCTCTCCAAGATGATTTCACCAGCATGTAGACACTATAGACCTCCTCCCTTTGGAGTGGGATAGAGCTTCATTTATATAGGAATAAGTGGATAGGGTATGGATAGGATAGGTTGAGATATGGTAGGAGAGAGATAGGGGATCCTTCTAAGAGGTTAGGAACTGAGTGTCAGCTCTCCCAAAAGGTCAGGGATAGGGATCCATGTTAGCTAGCTTCAAGAATGGGCTTGAAGGAGCTATTTTTGTCCATTAACTGACATCGTCGCACCCTGCACTAGAGCAAGATGCGACGTCGCAGGTTGCATGAGTGCAACCTGCGACGACCTCTCAAAACCTAGCATGAATGTAGTTGTATCTCTTCCAGGTTAATGAATTAGCCAATGAAACTTCAGGGATGTATACACTGAATCTCTTGATGGTAGGATTTTAGGTGTAACAGAATGGCCCCCAAAGCATGAAGCTGTTGAGATTGGATAGGTGAAATGCTTTAACAGAAGAAATCGAAATGGCTTTTCAGATGAAGGACACTGCTACAGTACAACTAACTCTGAGTACACAGCATCATATGATGTACAACATGGCTAACGACCAATACAATGCAGATCCATGGTAGTAATGACCGAGTGAACACAATCATGGCTACCAGACACAAGCATAGATCCATGATGAGATGATAACACAGCCACAACCAATACAAATGTGAATCCGTGTGATATGACTCAATACAATCTCCATCGCAACCTGGGTAAAACATGACTCCCCAGGGTCTTCAAGATAAACCCGCAATGATACAAATCTATCCATGTGATTACAAATGTCTTCAGGTCGAACATGGTAGAAACCACTTGATTACCGGTCATTGACATATACCATTAACAAGTGCGAGGGAGATCACCATTAATGTCAATGATCCCCAAGGTATCACAACACATATCATCAAGCGTGAATAAATGATTTGAAGTCGAACACTAGATGAAATCTTTCAATCAAGATCCAATGATGTAAACCCATGTCGAAAGCACGATAACCTACCATTGAGGCATGCAGGGCCAAGGTACTTGGTTGGTTTCTAGATTCAATCCTTGAATTAGGTGTTGAAGTCGACAAGGATGAATCCGTTGAAGGAGGGCCATGATGAATCCCCCATCATCGACACGAAACACGATAGAGGATATGTAGAGCAGATCGGATGGTACAATAACATGCGAGATTGACTCAGAGTAAACTAACATGATGGAAGGTGTACTGACTGTAGATAATGAGTAGTGAAAATATCCTTGAACATGGGCATGGAATGCCTTGGTAGTATTGACTTGACGAGTTATGGTACCAACAACTAATGCAACTAATGATGGAGGCATTCTTTGAATGACTCAAAGGAGTGAAAAGACTCAAGAAGTAGGTGAAACTCGAGGGAAAATGGATGATCCAAGTGAAGTATGCAAATGCAAATGAGTGCCATATTCAAGAACGACTAGGTACTACCACAAATAAAGGGTGTAACATAAAAGCTTTCATTTTTTCCCATCATGAACGATGAGTGCCTCATATGTTTTTTACGAGCTTGATGAGGGTAACCAGATGCTCGGTATAGCTCATTCCATAGATGATTCCAATCCCAAATATTTTCCAAACTAGGGATAGGAGGGGTTCATCCCATGGTGGGCCCTTCAATGCGAAAATTTAACGAGTCCATAGCAGGTAAACTCGGTCGTCATTTCATGTTTAGAGAGTTTGAAAAGAACTAAAAAAGACTCCAACGGTCCTTTTTCGTAAAGTTAGCATCATCGCCCAAGAAAGGGTAAAAAAATGTGGGAGAGGACTCTTCCAGTCATGATTGGCTGGAGTATACATTTTTCGTAAGTAGTGCCCCCTGGTCTGAAAAAGGGGTAAACTATCACCAGGGAGATGACCGTTCAAATCCTTTTACAAGCATGAACGCATCAAGTTTGCTTGGTGATCTTTTCCTATTTAGGGAGTATGAAACGAGTTTAAAGAGGACCCCATGAACAACTTTGTCATGGTTGATAACCGAGTATGAGAAAGGAAAAAAGTAAACTCGTCACAGTTCCTTTTCCGTAAATAGTCCAGCGAGGACAGATAAAGTGATAAACCTATACTCGTTAGACACACCTTTTTACTCAAAATTTTAATGAGCACGATAATGGTATCAAAAGCACTCAAAATCTTTTTCATATTTGAACCAGAGCACGAAAATGTAAAAACTAAGCTCAAACCACTTTTCATGTTTTAACTAGAGCACGAAAAAAGGTGAAAAGTAAGCTCAAAAACCATATTACTATTTTTAACGAGCTCAAAGATAAGTTCGAAGAATGCTCATGATGTCTGCTTCATTTTTTAATGATCTTTTAACCGAAAATGAACTATGCTCAGAATAATGCCTATTGGAAGGGTTCTTCCCAACATGATGGCTAGAGGTTGGAAAGTTTCCCCCCCAGCACAAGAAACTGACGGCTTACTTCTAGTATGATTTCTAGAGGTACTGTTTCATTTTTTCGCGAGCTTGAAAACCAAAAATGAAAGTATGCTCGAAAATGTTCCCAATGGTGGACTCTTCCCATCATGATATCCAAATATTGGTACATGCCCCTGGCATGATTGCTAGAAGTAAGTGACTTAGCTTCAACATGATGTGGAGAGGCGATCGAGTTGACTTCAACTTAACTTCCAGAGGTTGAATACATGCCCCCAAAGCTTCATTGCATTCTCTCGAGGCATAAGCGGATGAAAAGAAGGTTTAGGTACTAAGTCTACGAGAAGACTCGTCTCAAAGGGAAAAGAGTTGTTTCATTTTTTAACGAGATTAACACAGGAAAAGAACTCTGCTCAAAAGACCTATTTCATTTTTTAAAGAGCTTGACACAGAAAGGGAACTATGCTCATGAAGCCGGTCTCATTTTTATGCAAGCTTGAAACCAAAGGTAAACTATGCTTAGGGGGTCTATTCTATTTTTTAATGAGCTTGGAATCAAAGACTAACCTATGCTCATGGGAACCTATTTCATTTTTTAATGAGCTTGAATCCAAAGGTAAACTCTGCTCAAACTACTGGTTTCATTTTTTAATGAGCTTGAAGCCAAAGGTAAATTCTGCTCACACTACTGGTTTCATTTTTTAATGAGTTTGAAGCCAAAGGTAAACTCTGCTCAAACTACTGGTTTCATTTTTTAATGAGCTTGAAGACAAAGGTAAACTATGCTCATGGTTAAGGCTCATTGACAGGTTCCTTCCCAACATGATGCCCAGAGGTTGGTAAATGCCCCCAACATGATTGCTAGCGGCTTAGCATGGTGGTGTTCCCTCAACATGATTGCTGACGGTACAACATGTGGCATGCCCCCCAAGCTTCATTTCATCTAAAAATGTTGTTTGCTAACCCAAATACCAACTTGGCTACTGTTAACACCCAAAAAGTGCTCACTAGCTCATTTTCCTATTCACATGACCCATTTGTCCACTTTTCCACCATCTGAGCCTCTGGAACCAACAAAAGGTCACCAAAAGACCTTAGTACACCCCTTTTTCCATTAAAAAAGATTATTTTTCCAAGAAAATCATAAAAAACCCTCAAAAAGGGTCCAAATTCCCAAAAATATTAAAAAGGGAATTAAAATATTATTTTTATTCAAAAAAGGAAAAAGGAGGGAAAAGTACCTAAACCATGTTGGTCAATACCATTTGGTTTCCACAAAACCACAAATGGTATTCCTCACCACCAAATCCTATAAAAAGGTGGTAGGGGCTCCTCATTTCACATCCTTCCATTATCTCATCCTTATGCTGCTGAAATCTCCCCTGAGCACTTTTAGCCATTGAAGCAACCTTGGAGAAAGAGACCTATTGGAGCTTGGAGCTACTCATCTTGGGAGTTGCTCAACATCAACCTTCACCATTGAAGGTAATATCGCAAGCACTTGCTTTCCCCCCACTTTTCAATACAAAAATTATTTCTTATGTTTCTTGTTCTTGATTTTTGAAATATTTAAATTATTTGCTTAGATTCTTGCTTAGATCCATGAAAAGTATTGTTTATTTAGTTTATTGTTTTTATTTCTATTGAAACTGCTGCTACTAGTTAGCAGGTGCCCATAGCACTAAGCCTGGTTGCAAAACCGGGCCAACAGTTTTTGGCGACTCCGCTTTGGTTTGAACTTTAGATCTCTCGTTTTGCCTTTAAATCTTAGTTTATTTTGAGTTTTTAACCTTTAGATCCATAGATCTGCCATCTTAGACAGCAGATCCATTGCTGTTCTGAGATTTGGCCCCAAAAACAGCCCTAAATTTTCAATTTTCGGGTTCGTTTCTCGGTTTCCGTGCACGGCTTCCGCCTCGCGGTTTTTTGCCAGACAGTCGCGCGGTCCATCGCGACTTTTCTGTGTTTTTCCGCGCGGTCCATCGCGGCCTTTTTCCAGACAGTCGCGCGGTCCATCGCGACCTTTCTGCGTTTTTCCGCGCTGCACGCCGCGGCTTCGCGGCCTATTCCCGCGCTGCCCATCGCGACTGTGCGGCTGAAACCCGCGCGGTCCATCGCGACTGTGCGCCCAAAACCCGCGCGGTCCATCGCGACTGTGCGTCCAAAACCCGCGCGGTCCATCGCGACTGTGCGGCCAAAACCCGCGCGGCCCATCGCGGCTGTTCGTCCAAAACCCGCGCGGCTGAATTTTTTCATTCAGCCATCCCGATTTTGAAAAAATATTTTTTACTGTACTTTCTGCCCATAGCACATTTTTTACAATATTAAATTCTGCATATTTTACAGTTTTGAAAATTTTTTTTACTATTTGAAAGTGCATACCTAGAAATCTTTTTAAAAATTTTCAAGAAAGTGAAAGAAAGACTCATTTTGCATTTTCATCTAGATTCAAATTTTTTCTTGTTTACTTCTTTAGAATCTTGCCCTTAGCAATTTTTCTTGAAACGAAGAAATCCATTTATTTCTTTTAAAAAAGGAGTTTATTATTTGCTTTCATAAATCCAAGAAATCCTTTATTTTTTGAGTTATTTTTTGAAAAGCATATTAATTCCTTTTAGTGAAAAAAGTCTTAAATATTTGCTTTGTATTTTCGAAAAGTCCTTTATTTTTTGAAAATTTTCCTTAAAGCATTTAATTTTTTCAAAGTTCAGTTTACAACACCTCACGTGCACTCACACGATCACTTAATTGAACTAAGACTTAAAACGTACCCTAATTTGAACACACTCTTAACCCCACTTGGGGAACACTAAAAGAATTCTTGTAGCTAGGTAGTATTGGGGGGATAGGTGTTCCAATAACACCCCTCAGTTCATACATCTGAGACATAGAAGTTGTCCAATTAGGGAGCTAAAATCTCTTAGTACTTTTTGGCGCGGTCACAACCGGTT
Source organism: Larix kaempferi (assembly GCA_027924585.1). NCBI lineage: Eukaryota > Viridiplantae > Streptophyta > Pinopsida > Pinales > Pinaceae > Larix > Larix kaempferi. The sequence continues at coordinate 7,897,763 of BSBM01000736.1, forward strand.
TGTGGGAAGGCCTCTCCCTTAGGAGGGTTGAAGTCGCGAGGATGGTTCCGGAAGCCTGAGTGGGATACCGAAACCCATTCAGTAACCGAAGGGCTACCATTCGCAGTTCTCGGGATATCCCTGTATTGGGATATTGCGATCAAAGGACCAAACGGCAGATTTACCTTTTCTCGACGCGTCATGAACGGAGTATCCTAGTAGCCTGTCTTTTTAGGATTGATTACCCGGTGTCCCTCCCGGTAGGGGGATATCTAGCCGTTGTCTCAACATTCATATTGTCTGACTTGGATTTCATCACCTTGCAGAGGATATCGTCTGTTTGAGTCACAATACTTTTAGATTAGGTGTTTGCATGATCTTTACCACATTTTGAGTCTAGTTACACCTATTTTTTCTAGGAGCCGCTTGCATGTTGGTATTCTGACCAGTTGTTGCATTCCTCCACTTATTGTAGCACAGCTGCTAGAATAAGTGCATTTTTTGAGGATTGATTTTTTGGCCTGTGAGCCTTCTTTTTTCACTCCCCTTCTTGCACCCTTGGTTGCATTAGGGTTTTGAGTCTTTTACATACATATCACCACCTGATACTTAAAACAAATTTTTACATAAAAAACATATTCTCACCATTGAGAACTCTAGACGTTCTCGTCGTCTACAGGGCGAACTCCCAGAGTTTAGTCCACTTGGCTCTCCATGTCACGAACGCAGAGCATTATCCCTTGATTCGACACATCGTCAATCAATTAGACGGTCATCCGATTCTGACATACCCCACTTCACCTTTGATTTGGAGGTAGAATCCGAAAACCCCACCGAGTTACCACCAACCACAATTATGTATGGAACACCAGTTGATCCACTTTATACATTAACCATAGGTCAGACATCCGCAGACCCTTCTGCGGGAGTACCATCAACGGCAACAGCCACCCCCTTGGGTATTCCCAATATGGGTAACACTCCACATTTAGGAATGCCTAGCACAGGACCACCACCTGTCATGGGCATGCCCAACATGGGGGTCATACCCCCTTCGGGTTCCCCAAACCCTATCCCAGGAATCCCTAGTGCGATTCCTAACCCAAGTGTAACTCCTGTTGCACTTGGGAGTGCTATCCCAGGAATCCCTAGTGCGATTCCTAACCCAAGTGTAACTCATGTTGCACTTGGCAGTGCTATTCCAGGAATCCCTAGTGCGATTCCTAACCCAAGTGTAACCCAAGTTGCACTTGGGAGCGCTAACCCATATCAGGCCACACCTTTTGGAGGGCACATACCCTCCATACCTAGCATACCTATAGGCGCTACTGGGCCCCTACACCATACCACAATGGCTAGGCAGGTCCCGGTTCCGGTCACCACATCCGCTAGTCTACCATACATGGCAAGTCTCAACCTGCCAGATTTAGCTAGGCTCACAAATGACCCCATCAGGCATGATCCTGCTTGGCCCCATATGCCCACTAAGCTTCCCTATGACATCCCTAAATTTGAGGGTAAAGCCGGAGAAGACCCCCAAAATCACATCATGTCATTCCATTTATGGTGTTCCTCCAACTCCATAGTGGATGACTCAATCCGCCTACGGCTTTTACAACGCACCTTCACTGGCTCCGCAGCCAAATGGTACATCGAGCAACCCCATGGGACGCATTCCACATTTACCTCCCTTGCCTCGACCTTTCTACAATTATTCCAGCTACCTGTCCGCTACAATGCGGGCGTCGAGATCCTACTGTCTTGCAGACAGAACACGGCCACGCATATCACTGACCATATTCATGATTGGCGTATGCGTCGAAGCCTATGCAAGATCAAATTAGACGACCGAATCTTTTTAGACTGGTTCCTCAAATCCCTCCTTCCTCTCATTGCGAAGGATGTAGCGTCTGAAAGACCCCAGTCGGAGGAGGAGGCCATCCTTAAGGCCCAACAGTTTGATCTTATCTATGCCCAGTCAGGTTACCTATACACGATCATACCTGACGCCCCACGAGGTGACTCTGCACGCGGTGACACACCGGGGGCATCACATGTCGCTGATGGCATTATTGGCCAAATTACACCGCAAGCAAAACCTTTCAGTATGGTGAGCACCATGCCCGCCCCAGACCTTTCTAGGGCTACATCTAGTTCCGGGGCGACAACTTCTTATGCTCCAACAAACCAGACCCATCACGTTCATGGACCCTCTTGTCCACAACATTGTTATGGCCAAGCGCGATCAGCATATATACCCCCTACATACTATGCTCAACCTACGGTACAAAACCCCATGCAGTTCCAACAACAGCCCATGCATTACCCACAACCGGTTGCACCGGCTAACCTCACACATCCACCAACTCAGGGGTACCAACAACCCCAGCAGGAAACTGGACCACCTCCAGCTCCACCTGCGTACTATCCACCGCAACCTGCTCCCGCACCTGCGGCTCCTCAGAATCCCCCCAATGCTCAAGGGCATGTGTACGCACAACAACATCAGCCCCAATACCAAAATAACCAACGCAACCAGGGCGGGCAACCAAACCGCGGAAGAGGACGCAACCGTGGAAACAATCAAAACCGTAACCAAGCTCCACAACCTACCCATCCTCCGCAAGAAAATAACGCGGCGCCCGCTCATCAGAATCCTGATCGGCCACCTAAGCAACCCAAAAATGCTAATTTACGAACAAACCATCCTTGTTCCATTTGCGGTGTCTATGGCCACTATACCCACGCTTGCCCACATCTCGAGCGAGCTCGACAACTATGGACAAATGATGCCCATCGTCAAGGGCAGGCGGCTCCTCAGCCACCACCCAACCCCCCACCACCTCCACAACAACCTCTGGTCCTCCAAAACCCCTTTCCAACACAAGGAGTGGTGAACACTCAGCCGTTAGCCCCCCAACAGGGCAACGGACAACCACAACAAATTACTTACACAGCTCCTGACCAACCCATGTTTGATTCAGGCACCCACCACTTATTGATGATGTCCACCGCTGACGTCAATATCCAAACCCGTCGGAATCAATACGGACCGACTCCTGAAGCCCCCCCCGCCGAAAAGGATACTAATGCTAATCCCACTGATCAGACATTGCGTATACCTCAGCTTCCACTCGATGGCGCTTCTAAAGCACCTCGCTTTCCCCTTCGCCGAATCAACAACAACCCCAATGCACGGGCTGCGTCCAATTACAACATCGTAGATGACCTAGCTCAATCTCCCGCAGCCATGTCTGCGTTAGAAGTCTTGAAAACCTGTCCTACTCAGCGCAAGACTTTACTTTCCGCCATTGGGGCGATTGACCCAAATGATTCGAAATTGATGACCTTTGATTTAGACCAATCTGAACCACGGCTGCCTTCTACCATAGCAGTCCAAGTTTCCGTTTCTATTCGGAATCTTGTCATCCATCGATGTATCATCGACGAGGGTGCCTCCACATGCGTCATGTCCACTTTTGTTTGGCAAAAGTTGGGATCCCCTGCTCTCTAGCAATCCACCACTGCATTGCGGGCCTACGACGGCAGGGCAGCTCAACCTCAAGGTTTATTACCCAAGGTACCCGTCCAATTAGGTGGGAAAACTGTGCTCATCGACATAGAGGTCATTAACGCCCAGCTCGACTATAACCTTTTACTTGGCCGCAGTTACATGTACGCCATGAAAGCGGTCGCCTCTTCCGTTTTCCGCACCATGATGTTCCCCCACGAGGGACGCGTGGTCAAAATTGACCAACTCACCTACTATGATCCCAACGCCCCTGCAGCACCGGAGAATGTTCTTCCCATGATTGAACAACCCGCTTCTAGTGCAGTTACCTCCTTTGTGTCTTCCGTGGCACCCGGACTTTATTCGGATACACCAATGACCTCTACATTCCAGGCCATCCCACCACCGTCACCGGAGACCCAAGTCGCAAACCTCTGTACTGTTTCGCAGAATACGCAAACATCCGGCGGTCAACCACCATTGATCCCCAGTCACATTGGTGTTACACCCATCCACACCATCCCCTTCCTATTTCCTCCCTCGGGTGTAGTAAGCGCCCCGGTTATGGCTACCCTTAGCCTACCCGGGCTAACATTGGGATTACCCGTGTGGTATATTCCGCCTCCCGTTCGACTACCGACACCAGACGTCATCCTCCAACCGGTACAACCTGTTGTTACCACAAATCAACCTCCTCCTGGTGTCGCGATCCCTTCGTTGTCAACGACACCTCCTCCTAACCTCAATATTCCTTCGTCGTCCATAAAACCTCCTCCTCGTCTCACGATTGCTTCGACGTCAAAGGATCCCCCTCTTCTTGCTAAGCCCACTGGGGGCAGAGGTCCACAACCATACACTGCTATACCACCTCCTAAGGCAGCCAAACCCCCACCGGTGTTTCGATCTCCCCCCAAATGTTCATTATGCGATGAAATTGGCCATCCAACTCATCAATGCCCACATTTACCGGCACTCCAAGAGCATATGAATATGTTGGACGATGACATCGGCATCCCAGTAGTCATATTAGAGCCACCTCTACAGCCTCGCGAAAAATCACTGCGCACTAACCATCCTTGTGCGATATGCAGTGTTTACGGCCACTACTCTCACCATTGCCCTGATCTACCTGACTATAGAGCGGCGTTGTACGAGTTAAACAATGCCGACTTAGAGATATCTCCTCCCCTCATCGAGGAGATCCACCCCCCACCATCATCCTCGTCAGAAGAAGTCAATACGATATATATGATTTCAACAACCTTCAAACCAGAACCCCTTGATTTATGGTCTGACTACTTCAATACTGACGAGCAGATTTTGGAAACACTCACTGCACCTGACTACCCTTGGGATGATATGCATCATCGCTCGTACTTTCTCCCGGAAACATCTACCTCCCCCGCATCCAACCAGCTATCAGTCGAGTCGAAAGACTTCATACCCGCTAAGGTCGATTGGTTAAAGGACCCTATCCCAGCACCGGATGCCTTTGAAGAAGGGAACATGTCAAACATTTCCCCCACTATACAGATAGACATTTCCACAACACCAGGGAAACCTGAGCTCATCTCGCTGGGCACATTTTGCACTCAAGCAGAAACTCAGGCATACAAAAAACTCTTTCAAGAGTTCCGAGACGTCTTTTCCTGGTCTTATACCGAGATGCCTGGTCTCGACCCCGCCATTATTGAACACCACATCGATACATGGCCGGAAGTACCCCCTGTTCGTCAGAAACAGCGACCTATTCACCCTGCCAAGCTCCCCGCTGTTAAGGCTGAAGTCGAGAAACTTCGAAAAGCAGGTTTTATCTATCCTATTTCGTACACCACCTGGGTGTCGAACCCCGTTCCAGTCAACAAAAAGCAAGGCACCCTTAGAGTATGCACTGACTTCCGCGACCTAAACCATGCTTGTCCAAAAGACAATTTCCCCACGCCATTCATTGACCAACTCATTGATGAGTGTGCGGGCCATGAGGTCCTATCCTTCATGGACGGGTTTTCCGGATATAACCAGATTCACATCCGCAAGGAGGATCAGTACAAGACTGCCTTCACCACCCCATGGGGCACCTTTGCCTATCGCGTCATGCCATTTGGCCTTAAAAATGATGGTGCCACTTTCCAGCGAGCCATGACATATTGCTTTCACGACTTGGTCCATATCTTGCGAGTCTATCTTGACGACCTCACAGCCCGTTCCCGAAAACGATCCGACCACCTTAACGACCTCCGGCAAGTTTTCCTGCGTTGTCGCAAATATAATATCCGCTTGAACCCACACAAGTGTGTCTTTTGCGTCCCAGCGGGCCGGTTGTTGGGTTTCATTGTTTCCCAAGATGGCATCACTGTCGATCCTCTGAAAGTCAAAGCCATCTTAGAACTTCCCCCTCCTCGCACGCTTCGACAGCTTCAGAGCTTGCAAGGGCGGTCCAATTTTCTTAGGCGCTTTGTCCCTGATTATGCCACCAAAGTCCACGGGTTCTTACGCTTACTTCGTACCCACATACCCTTTGTTTGGGACGAGCAAGCAGACACGGCATTCGAAGCCCTCAAGAAAGCTCTCACACAAGCCCCCTTGATATCCCCACCGGATTTCTCCCAAGACTTCACCCTTTACGTCTCGGCATCTGAACATGCCGTGTCCGGAGTTTTGGTCCAGGAAGATGCCTCCCACAAAGAGCATGTGATTTATTACGTCAGCCAGACCTTATCTGGTCCACCTCTACGTTACCCATACGAGGAAAGATTAGCACTAGCTGTAGTCTTTTCCGTGCAAAAACTGTGACACTATATTTTGCTTAGTCATACCACGGTTGTCGCCGACTCCAACCCCATGGTCTACCTCCTCACCCGGCGGCTCCTTCAGGGTCGTGTCGCTAAATGGGTCATTATCCTCCAGGAATATGACCTTACTTTCAAGACTCCCAAAAGCACCAAAGCCCTCGCGCTTGCTCACCTCATTACAGATCTCCCATCCTCTTCAACATCACCCGTCATCCAAACGGACCTGATTGACGAGCAGATCTTCGTCATTTCGTCTGACGACCCTTGGTACGGAGACATTTTGACTTACCTTCGTACGCAAAAATTCCGACCACACATCGATCGTGATGGACGCCGTCGCATACGACACCACGCCCCCCGATACCTACTTATTGGGGATGTACTTTATCGACGCGGCGTTGATACTATCTTACGCCGCTGCCTATCCCATAGTGAGGCAGAACAAGTCCTTAATGATTGTCATAGCGGTGCCTGTGGAGGCCATTTCTCCGGCATGGCTACCGCCCAGAAAATCATTCGCGCCGGTTATTTTTGGCCATCATTGTTTACTGATTGCATCACCGCAGTCAAGCATTGCCAGAACTGCCAGCTGTTTGCCCCCAAAGCAAGAACCCCCCTTGCCCCCCTTCATCCAGTCATCACTGTTGGACCATTCTGCAAATGGGCCATAGACTTCCTCGACTGCAATCCCCCGTCAGCCGGCGGTCACAAACACATCATTGTGGCCGTGGATTATTTCACCAAATGGGCAGAAGCCATGCCAACCTATAATTGCAAAGCCGACACGGCGGCACGGTTTTTCTTCAACCATGTTATCGCTCGTTTCGGAGTACCACAACAGCTAGTTTCTGACCACGGCTCTCACTTCGAAGATGCCGTCTGGAAGGAATTATCAACCATGTTGAAGTTTGAACACCATTTCTCTTCCGCTTACTACCCCCAAGGAAACGGCCAAGTCGAAGCGATCAATAAAATCTTGAAGACCATTCTCCAACGTACTGTAGACAATCACAAATCCAATTGGCATCACATGCTTTTCCCGGCACTCTGGGCCTACTGCACATCAACCAAAACCGCCACCGGTTTTACCCCTTTCCATTTAGTTCATGGTGTCGAATATGTCCTCCCTATTGAGTGCCAGATCCCTGCTTTAACCATCGCCGTTGAGCTCCTACCGGATACTTCCCCGATCGAGCAACGTTTACTGCTCCTAGAGCAGGCCGATGAAGATCGGCGCACCGCCATTCAAAACATGGAAGCTGCTAAACAACGATCGAAACTAAGTTACGACAAACGCGTCCACCCACGAACCTTTTCGGAGGGAGACCTTGTCCTCGCTTACGATCAAGCTCATGATAAAACCGGAAAGGGAAAGTTCGTCTCTATGTGGCAAGGCCCCTACATCATACACACCTGCCTCGGGCAGGGGGCATACATTCTGATCGATTCAGAAGGCAACACCTTACGCAACCCACGCAACGGGTTGTACCTTAAAAGATTTTACCCATAGAAAATATCATGGACACCATCGTCCATTTTAGTATAGGCATACATTTTTTCCCAAAAATTTTCAAAAAACCTAAATATTTGTTTTCTCTGCATGACCACAGATGGAGCCTCTTCCACTCTGCCATGTCGGTTTCGCTGATGGTGCAAGCCGTTGGTCTCCCAATCTCGCCTCCGCAGCTTGGGTAATATACTCCCCTTCACATGAGTTAATTCACATTGATGGAGTATGTTTAGGTGCCGCCACCAATAATCAAGCTGAATACGATGCCGTGACCGGTCTCCTGGCCGCTGCTCTCCAGATGAGCATACGTCACCTCAACGTTTTCTTGGACTCACAGCTCCTAGTTTCCCAGCTCAACAATGATTACCAAGTACGCGATCCGTGTCTTTTCAGAAAATTCCTGCGCACTAAACAAATGGTTAGACAGTTTGAATCCATTACATTCACACATGTCCCAAGACACCTCAATAGTGTAGCAGACCATATGGCCAACAGTGTCCTCGACTGGCACACCAATCACATCATGTCATATCCATAAACAAAAAACAAATGTTGCATCCACGTGCATAACATGTGCCTCCACGGGCATAAAACAAACAAACCAAAATAATGCATCCATGTGCATAACATGTGCCTCCACGGGCATATATAAATCTACAAACACACTGCATCCACGTGCATAACATGTGCCTCCATGGGCATATACAAAAGACAAATGTGCATCCACGTGCATACACGATATATATCCACATATATATACAAATCAAATAGCCAACATGTCATAAAGTGCCCCCAGCACTCAATATACAAAAAATACATTTGTCATACACAAAATGCTTCCCCATATGCTCATGAGCATTTGGGGGCAAGTACAATGTCGTCTACTCATCTGGATCCTCGGGCTCCTCCTCCGGCTCCTCCTCCGACTCCACCTCCGCCGGCCCAGCCGGGTCAGGACGACCCCGAACTCGCCGCTCTGCTGGCCCTGCTGGATCATCCCTCAAACGGATCCTCCCCTGAGCCAGCCCTGCCGGAGCATCTCCTCCACCACCCCCGTGCCTCGCCGCAAGCACTGTTGTCCTCAACAGGAGCGACTGCCACTCAGGTGGCGCACCAAGACATCCCTGCAAAACATCCCGATCCAGATCCCTCCAACCATCCTCAGGGAACCTAGCTAGGATCCGGGAAAAGGTACGCCGGACACCATCTATGGCGTCACCATCAGGGCCAACCCCTCGCCCACGATCTGCATATCCTCCACCACGCGGAGGACGTACAGGTACTGGGGGACGAGCAACCACCATCGCCCTCCCCTGCCGAGCCACATAGTCAGGTGGTGGCACTGGACCCACATCTGCACAAAGCAAGTAAACCATTAGACACTATATAACAAAATCATCATAAACCAAACAACATGTGATACATCATCAAATAAAACACAAAACATACCGTCCAAGCCCCAGGCCTGTCCTGGGGCACGAGGCATCTCCGCGTCACCTCTGTAATCCATGCCGGCGTAGGGATAGTCCTCGATCACCAGAGGCATCTGCTCCCACTGCTGAAAAAAGTCCTCTGTGAAGTAGCCACGGATACCACCGCCAGCACGGGGCATCATCTGCCCCCACCTCATCATACGAGGCTCGCTCGGTAGACCAGCACGAACGGGTACATGTGGCCGCAAGGTCGGCACCCGCTCGAAGAAAAAACAGCATAAAAAAGAGGCGTAACAAAACTCACCCCCCTCTCTCACGGCCTTGTCCAGATCTCTCCGGACACCGGCCAAGAACATCTGCGCCCAAGCGTAGTAAGTACCCCGTAGAATGGAGTCCACCATCATCGTCTGCCCCCCAGACATACGATGTGGGGCAGCAGCACCCACAACCCTCAGAACACAGGCACCAACAGCCCGCATATCCCACTCACGTAGGAACCTCAGACTAATAGAGCTGTTTACCAAAACAGCGTCATCCACACAGAAGGTCTGTAAGAGGTCCTCCATATCCACACCCGGAGGCAACCTCGGAGAAATATCACCCACCTCACCCAAGCGAGGCAAACCGGTCAAAAAATATACATCAGTGAGAGTAATCTCCAACCTCTCACCACCAATAATGAAGGCACCCTCTGCCGGCACCCACCACTGCACGAGCTTGTTCAGGAGTCTCCTCACTGAACGGATAGGAGATATCTGAGCGAACTTCAAGAGTCCGCTCATGGCTAGGGTCTGTCTCACCCCTCCATCATTCTCAATCCTCAGCATCAGCTCACCATCAATCTCTCTCTCCCGCCACACAGACTGAGGTCTCCGCAACATCCTGCCCAAAAACAGAAGAAATTTTTAGCCCCAGCATAAAAAAATTTAGAAAAATCCCATCGCGGCTTTTACACAAAAAGCCGCGATGCCCATCGCGGCTTTTCCACAAAAACCCGCGATGACCATCGCGGGATCCATGCAAAAACCCGCGATGAACATCGCGAGTTTTCACCAGACAGTCGCGATGAACATCGCGACTGTCACCTATGAACACGCGATGAACATCACGGGTTCCGACCTCACAGTCGCGATGAACATCGCGACTGCGAGCATGAAACCCGCGCGGTTCATCGCGGGTTCAGCCCCGAAACCCGCGCGGTTCCACGTTGGAGAGTCAACGTGGAGTTTCACGGCCTTCGGGGGCCCACCGCCAAACAAAAAAGACATAATTGACAAGGTTAAGGCGAATAGAGTTACCTGCAACTCGCTAAATCGAAAACCAACGGTGAAATCTCTCGGAAATCAAGAAAAAGCTCTGACAGCTCTATCAAACACGCACGTAACAATGACATGTCATATTGGGCCCCACGTCCTATTTATAGAAATTCCACAAATTTCAAACAACCATTGCGGTGTCATACGAAGTCCATTTCTCAAACCGTTGGTACCGTTGGGATCAGCACAGCGAGAACTTCATAGAGGTTCCTTCCGTTTCCCGTTTTCACGGGGTCCATTTTTTGACCATTTTTTAGCCTCTCTCATGGCCTCGGTTTGCGTGCCACATCGGCCGTTCTCCGTTTTAGACGTGCCTTATATCGCCGGATTCAGTTTTCCGCGCTCGTGACGATGCTTGAGATCATTTCTCGCTCTCACCTTTAGATTTTTCGGGCATTTTTTCCACGCCCCCTCGTCACCTCGGTTTGCGTGCCACATCGGTCGTTCTCCGTTTTCGACATGCCTTATATCGCCGGATTCAGTTTTCCGCGCTCGTGACGACGCTCGAGATCATTTCTCGCTCTCAAATTTAGATTTTCCGGGCGTTTTTTCCACGCCCCCTCGTCACCTCGGTTTGCGTGCCACATCGGCCGTTCTCCGTTTTCGACGTGCCTTATATCGCCGGATTCAGTTTTCCGCGCTCGTGACGACGCTCAAGATCATTTCTCGCGCTCACCTCTAGATTTTTCGGGCATTATTGCCTTGTGACCCCTTCGTCACCTCGGTTTGCGCGCCACATCGGCCGTTCTCCGTTTTCAACAATCCTTAGGTCACCGGATTCAGTTTTCCGCACAGATGACGATGCTTGAAACCTTTTCTCGCCCTCATCAATCCATTTTTGTTCGGTATAATTTTATCCCTTTTTCGGGCCGAGCAACCCCTTTTTACGAAAAAGGCACTTAGGGAGTTTCTGTTAAGCTCTTTTCTGACTCCTAAAACAATGAAAAGATCGCCGAGCAATCTTGCTTCCTTTCATGCTCGCTAAACGTATCTGAAAGGGCGTCTACCTGGTATAAGTTTACCCCTTTTCCGGACCTCGTAGACTAATTACGAAAAAGGTATACTCTAGTCACATCGGCTAGAAGAGTACTCCATCCGCATCATTTTATGCTTTTTCGGGCCTTGGAGACTAAACTTACGAAAAAGAAACACCACCAGAGTCCACTTACCATTTTCAGACTCTCTAAACATGAAAACAACCATGAGCATGAGCCGTCCTGGGCTCGCAAAATCCACAGGACCGTACCATTTTAAAAGCACACTTTTATCCCTTCTTGGAACTCATTAAAACTACGAAGAAGGAATTAATGGTGCCTCTTGGCGCCATGATAGATCACATCTACTCATATGGCAGCTTCCCCATCTTGGACGCCTTTGTTCAGAGTATTCTGCAGCATGTCACCCTGAAACTCCCTCGACAGCTACCATCAGCTTGTCCTCCCCCCCCCCCAGCATCAATATATACCATTCAGTCAAAGCAATGATCCCTGCACCTACTAGTCAGTTCCCTACGCTGCCAGGTCAACCATGTCATCATGCTCTGAACAAAGGAAGTTTGAGTCTACCCATTTTTTTGGCCCAGTTATTTCCCATCCCCACAAGTATGTCAGTCCTACCAGCAGTACTACATCACTTCAGTTCTACACCTCGTGCTCCTATCAAGGAAACATCATTGCCTTGTTAGTTGTTGGTCTCCCTCTGTCGACGACAACCACATTGATTCCAGAGGATAGACCTAGAGGTCCCTGTGTCTTGGACTCATTACCATTCATGATGAGTGCCTACGAATCATTTCGATAGGAGTCCTCACTGCCTCTGCGAATGGTTGTTTCTCACATGCTCGACTTCAACACCTTCATCGCATCGTTGAGACTCGCACAGGGTATTGGTAAATTCAGTTATTAGTCGAAGACCCCGGATACTTCCTGACTCCTCCACATTTGAGAGTCTTCCTATGGATAACACCAGTTACACTTTTTCTATAGAGATCCGGGTTGCGCATGGCGACAATATTCAGAATTACCCCAGTTTCATACTCCCTTGAGTATGCAGTTACATTATTTCTCAGAGATGACTCATAGTCATTGACTATATACAGATGTTGGACACCTTCAGTTTCAGCAGTTCAACAGTTATTTCAGTGTATCAGTTATTGAGATCAGTCATGATCATGAGTATATCCCACAATCATGTCCCCTCTGGACCATTATGATGTACCAGTATATTTCTTTACGTATTAAATCCCCCTTCTTGGGACTAATTGTTTTGTATATGTCTTGATACGAGCATGGGAATGCCCGCCTCGTCCTTTATCAGAGATTATACCTCATCCATATTGAGGTCATGTAATATTTTTTGTTTTTGCAGCTTCCAAGGGCCGTGGCTCCAGTCTCCAAACGGTCTCTTCTCTCCCCTAAAACACTAGAAAAAGACAAATGAACTATGATGTCTATCGGCCATACGATGAGCTCCTGCCCTCATACATCAGGGGGCAATCTGTTAACACCCAAAAAGTGCTCACTAGCTCATTTTCCTATTCACATGACCCATTTGTCCACTTTTCCACCATCTGAGCCTCTGGAACCAACAAAAGGTCACCAAAAGACCTTAGTACACCCCTTTTTCCATTAAAAAAGATTATTTTTCCAAGAAAATCATAAAAAAACCCTCAAAAAGGGTCCAAATTCCCAAAAATATTAAAAAGGGAATTAAAATATTATTTTTATTCAAAAAAGGAAAAAGGAGGGAAAAGTACCTAAACCATGTTGGTCAATACCATTTGGTTTCCACAAAACCACAAATGGTATTCCTCACCACCAAAACCTATAAAAAGGTGGTAGGGGCTCCTCATTTCACATCCTTCCATTATCTCATCCTTATGCTGCTGAAATCTCCCCTGAGCACTTTTTAGCCATTGAAGCAACCTTGGAGAAAGAGACCTATTGGAGTTTGGAGCTACTCATCTTGGGAGTTGCTCAACATCAACCTTCACCATTGAAGGTAATATCGCAAGCACTTGCTTGCCCCCCACTTTTCAATACAAAAATTATTTATTATGTTTCTTGTTCTTGATTTTGAAATGTTTACATTATTTGCTTAGATTCTTGTTTAGATCCATGAAAAGTATTGTTTATTTAGTTTATTGTTTTTATTTCTATTGAAACTGCTGCTACTAGTTAGCAGGTGCCCAACATGGGGGTCATACCCCCTTCGGGTTCCCCAAACCCTATCCCAGGAATCCCTAGTGCGATTCCTAACCCAAGTGTAACTCCTGTTGCACTTGGGAGTGCTATCCCAGGAATCCCTAGTGCGATTCCTAACCCAAGTGTAACTCATGTTGCACTTGGCAGTGCTATTCCAGGAATCCCTAGTGCGATTCCTAACCCAAGTGTAACCCAAGTTGCACTTGGGAGCGCTAACCCATATCAGGCCACACCTTTTGGAGGGCACATACCCTCCATACCTAGCATACCTATAGGCGCTACTGGGCCCCTACACCATACCACAATGGCTAGGCAGGTCCCGGTTCCGGTCACCACATCCGCTAGTCTACCATACATGGCAAGTCTCAACCTGCCAGATTTAGCTAGGCTCACAAATGACCCCATCAGGCATGATCCTGCTTGGCCCCATATGCCCACTAAGCTTCCCTCTGACATCCCTAAATTTGAGGGTAAAGCCGGAGAAGACCCCCAAAATCACATCATGTCATTCCATTTATGGTGTTCCTCCAACTCCATAGTGGATGACTCAATCCGCCTATGGATTTTACAACGCACCTTCACTGGCTCCGCAGCCAAATGGTACATCGAGCAACCCCATGGGACGCATTCCACATTTACCTCCCTTGCCTCGACCTTTCTACAATTCTTCCAGCTACCTGTCCGCTACGATGCGGGTGTCGAGATCCTACTGTCTTGCAGACAGAACACGGCCACGCATATCACTGACCATATTCATGATTGGCGTAGGCGTCGAAGCCTATGCAAGATCAAATTAGACGACCGAATCTTTTTAGACTGGTTCCTCAAATCCCTCCTTCCTCTCATTGCGAAGGATGTAGCGTCTGAAAGACCCCAGTCGGAGGAGGAGGCCATCCTTAAGGCCCAACAGTTTGATCTTATCTATGCCCAGTCAGGTTACCTATACACGATCATACCTGACGCCCCACGAGGTGACTCTGCACGCGGTGACACACCGGGGGCATCACATGCCGCTGATGGCATTATTGGCCAAATTACACCGCAAGCAAAACCTTTCAGTATGGTGAGCACCATGCCCGCCCCAGACCTTTCTAGGGCTACATCTAGTTCCGGGGCGACAACTTCTTATGCTCCAACAAACCAGACCCATCACGTTCATGGACCCTCTTGTCCACAACATTGTTATGGCCAAGCGCCATCAGCATATATACCCCCTACATACTATGCTCAACCTACGGTACAAAACCCCATGCAGTTCCAACAACAGCCCATGCATTACCCACAATCGGTTGCACCGGCTAACCTCACACATCCACCAGCTCAGGGGTACTAACAACCCCAGCAGGCAACTGGACCACCTCCAGCTCCACCTGCGTACTATCCACCGCAACCTGCTCCCGCACCTGCAGCTCCTCAGAATCCCCCCAATGCTCAAGGGCATGTGTACGCACAACAACATCAGCCCCAATACCAAAATAACCAACGCAACCAGGGCGGGCAACCAAACCGCGGAAGAGGACGCAACCGTGGAAACAATCAAAACCGTAACCAAGCTCCACAACCTACCCATCCTCCGCAAGAAAATAACGCGGCGCCCGCTCATCAGAATCCTGATCGGCCACCTAAGCAACCCAAAAATGCTAATTTACGAACAAACCATCCTTGTTCCATTTGCGGTGTCTATGGCCACTATACCCACGCTTGCCCACATCTCGAGCGAGCTCGACAACTATGGACAAATGATGCCCATCGTCAAGGGCAGGCGGCTCCTCAGCCACCACCCAACCCCCCACCACCTCCACAACAACCTCTGGTCCTCCAAAACCCCTTTCCAACACAAGGAGTGGTGAACACTCAGCCGTTAGCCCCCCAACAGGGCAACGGACAACCACAACAAATTACTTACACAGCTCCTGACCAACCCATGTTTGATTCAGGCACCCACCACTTATTGATGATGTCCACCGCTGACGTCAATATCCAAACCCGTCGGAATCAATACGGACCGACTCCTGAAGCCCCCCCCCGCCGAAAAGGATACTAATGCTAATCCCACTGATCAGACATTGCGTATACCTCAGCTTCCACTCGATGGCGCTTCTAAAGCACCTCGCTTTCCCCTTCGCCGAATCAACAACAACCCCAATGCACGGGCTGCGTCCAATTACAACATCGTAGATGACCTAGCTCAATCTCCCGCAGCCATGTCTGCGTTAGAAGTCTTGAAAACCTGTCCTACTCAGCGCAAGACTTTACTTTCCGCCATTGGGGCGATTGACCCAAATGATTCGAAATTGATGACCTTTGATTTAGACCAATCTGAACCACGGCTGCCTTCTACCATAGCAGTCCAAGTTTCCGTTTCTATTCGGAATCTTGTCATCCATCGATGTATCATCGACGAGGGTGCCTCCACATGCGTCATGTCCACTTTTGTTTGGCAAAAGTTGGGATCCCCTGCTCTCCAGCAATCCACCACTGCATTGTGGGCCTACGACGGCAGGGCAGCTCAACCTCAAGGTTTATTACCCAAGGTACCCGTCCAATTAGGTGGGAAAACTGTGCTCATCGACATAGAGGTCATTAACGCCCAGCTCGACTATAACCTTTTACTTGGCCGCAGTTACATGTACGCCATGAAAGCGGTCGCCTCTTCCGTTTTCCGCACCATGATGTT
The DNA here is from genome assembly GCA_027924585.1 of Larix kaempferi. NCBI lineage: Eukaryota > Viridiplantae > Streptophyta > Pinopsida > Pinales > Pinaceae > Larix > Larix kaempferi. The sequence continues at coordinate 7,914,184 of BSBM01000736.1, forward strand.
CCCCCACGAGGGACGCGTGGTCAAAATTGACCAACTCACCTACTATGATCCCAACGCCCCTGCAGCACCGGAGAATGTTCTTCCCATGATTGAACAACCCGCTTCTAGTGCAGTTACCTCCTTTGTGTCTTCCGTGGCACCCGGACTTTATTCGGATACACCAATGACCTCTACATTCCAGGCCATCCCACCACCGTCACCGGAGACCCAAGTCGCAAACCTCTGTACTGTTTCGCAGAATACGCAAACATCCGGCGGTCAACCACCATTGATCCCCAGTCACATTGGTGTTACACCCATCCACACCATCCCCTTCCTATTTCCTCCCTCGGGTGTAGTAAGCGCCCCGGTTATGGCTACCCTTAGCCTACCCGGGCTAACATTGGGATTACCCGTGTGGTATATTCCGCCTCCCGTTCGACTACCGACACCAGACGTCATCCTCCAACCGGTACAACCTGTTGTTACCACAAATCAACCTCCTCCTGGTGTCGCGATCCCTTCGTCGTCAACGACACCTCCTCCTAACCTCAATATTCCTTCGTCGTCCATAAAACCTCCTCCTGGTCTCACGATTGCTTCGACGTCAAAGGATCCCCCTCTTCTTGCTAAGCCCACTGGGGGCAGAGGTCCACAACCATACACTGCTATACCACCTCCTAAGGCAGCCAAACCCCCACCGGTGTTTCGAGCTCCCCCCAAATGTTCATTATGCGATGAAATTGGCCATCCAACTCATCAATGCCCACATTTACCGGCACTCCAAGAGCATATGAATATGTTGGACGATGACATCGGCATCCCAGTAGTCAGATTAGAGCCACCTCTACAGCCTCGCGACAAATCACTGCGCACTAACCATCCTTGTGCGATATGCAGTGTTTACGGCCACTACTCTCACCATTGCCCTGATCTACCTGACTATAGAGCAGCGTTGTACGAGTTAAACAATGCCGACTTAGAGATATCTCCTCCCCTCATCGAGGAGATCCACCCCCCACCATCATCCTCGTCAGAAGAAGTCAATACGATATATATGATTTCAACAACCTTCAAACCAGAACCCCTTGATTTATGGTCTGACTACTTCAATACTGACGAGCAGATTTTGGAAACACTCACTGCACCTGACTACCCTTGGGATGATATGCATCATCGCTCGTACTTTCTCCTGGAAACATCTACCTCCCCCGCATCCAACCAGCTATCAGTCGAGTCGAAAGACTTCATACCCGCTAAGGTCGATTGGTTAAAGAACCCTATCCCAGCACCGGATGCCTTTGAAGAAGGGAACATGTCAAACATTTCCCCCACTATACAGATAGACATTTCCACAACACCAGGGAAACCTGAGCTCATCTCGCTGGGCGCATTTTGCACTCAAGCAGAAACTCAGGCATACAAAAAACTCTTTCAAGAGTTCCGAGACGTCTTTGCCTGGTCTTATACCGAGATGCCTGGTCTTGACCCCGCCATTATTGAACACCACATCGATACATGGCCGGAAGTACCCCCTGTTCGTCAGAAACAGCGACCTATTCACCCTGCCAAGCTCCCCGCTGTTAAGGCTGAAGTCGAGAAACTTCGAAAAGCAGGTTTTATCTATCCTATTCCGTACACCACCTGGGTGTCGAACCCCGTTCCAGTCAACAAAAAGCAAGGCACCCTTAGAGTATGCACTGACTTCCGCGACCTAAACCACGCTTGTCCAAAAGACAATTTCCCCACGCCATTCATTGACCAACTCATTGATGAGTGTGCGGGCCATGAGGTCCTATCCTTCATGGACAGGTTTTCCGGATATAACCAGATTCACATCCGCAAGGAGGATCAGTACAAGACTGCCTTCACCACCCCATGGGGCACCTTTGCCTATCGCGTCATGCCATTTGGCCTTAAAAATGCTGGTGCCACTTTCCAGCGAGCCATGACATATTGCTTTCACGACTTGGTCCATATCTTGCGAGTCTATCTTGACGACCTCACAGCCCGTTCCCGAAAACGATCCGACCAACTTAACGACCTCCGGCAAGTTTTCCTGCGTTTTCGGGCATTTTTTCCATGCCCCCTCGTCACCTCGGTTTGCGTGCCACATCGGCTGTTCTCCGTTTTCGACATGCCTTATATCGCCGGATTCAATTTTCCGCGCTCGTGACGACGCTCGAGATCATTTCTCGCTCTCACCTTTAGATTTTCCGGGTGTTTTTTCCACGCCCCCTCGTCACCTCGGTTTGCGTGCCACATCGGCCATTCTCCATTTTCGACGTGCCTTATATCGCCGGATTCAGTTTTCCGCGCTCATGACGACGCTCGAGATCATTTCTCGCGCTCACCTCTAGATTTTTCGGGCATTATTGCCTTGTGACCCCTTCGTCACCTCGGTTTGCGCGCCACATCGGCCGTTCTCCGTTTTCAACAATCCTTATGTCACCGGATTCAGTTTTCCGCGCAGATGACGATGCTTGAAACCTTTTCTCGCCCTCATCAATCCATTTTTGTTCGGTATAATTTTATCCCTTTTTCGGGCCGAGCAACCCCTTTTTACGAAAAAGGCACTTAGGGAGTTTCTGTTAAGCTCTTTTCTGACTCCTAAAACAATGAAAAGATCTCCGAGCAATCTTGCTTCCTTTCATGCTCGCTAAACGTATCTGAAAGGGCGTCTACCTGGTATAAGTTTACCCCTTTTCCGGACCTCGTAGACTAATTACGAAAAAGGTATACTCTAGTCACATCGGCTAGAAGAGTACTCCATCCGCATCATTTTATGCTTTTTCGGGCCTTGGAGACTAAACTTACGAAAAAGAAACACCACCAGAGTCCACTTACCGTTTTCAGACTCTCTAAACATGAAAACAACCATGAGCATGAGCCGTCCTGGGCTCGCAAAATCCACAGGACCGTACCATTTTAAAAGCACACTTTTATCCCTTCTTGGAACTCATTAAAACTACGAAGAAGGAATTAATGGTGCCTCTTGGCGCCATGATAGATCACATCTACTCATATGGCAGCTTCCCCATCTTGGTCGCCTTTGTTCAGAGTATTCTGCAGCATGTCACCCTGAAACTCCCTCGATAGCTACCATCAGCTTGTCCTCCCCCCCCCCCAGCATCAATATATACCATTCAGTCAAAGCAATGATCCTTGCACCTACTAGTCAGTTCCCTACGCTGCCAGGTCAACCATGTCATGATGGTCTGAACAAAGGAAGTTTGAGTCTACCCATTTTTTTGGCCCAGTTATTTCCCATCCCCACAAGTATGTCAGTCCTACCAGCAGTACTACATCACTTCAGTTCTACACCTCGTGCTCCTATCAAGGAAACATCATTGCCTTGTTAGTTGTTGGTCTCCCTCTGTCGACGACAACCACATTGATTCCAGAGGATAGACCTAGAGGTCCCTGTGTCTTGGACTCATTACCATTCATGATGAGTGCCTACGAATCATTTCGAGAGGAGTCCTCACTGCCTCTGCGAATGGTTGTTTCTCACATGCTCGACTTCAACACCTTCATCGCATCGTTGAGACTCGCACAGGGTATTGGTAAATTCAGTTATTAGTCGAAGACCCCGGATACCTCCTGACTCCTCCACATTTGAGAGTCTTCCTATGGATAACACCAGTTACACTTTTTCTATAGAGATCTGGGTTGCGCATGGCGACAATATTCAGAATTACCCCAGTTTCATACTCCCTTGAGTATGCAGTTACATTATTTCTCAGAGATGACTCATAGTCATTGACTATATACAGATGTTGGACACCTTCAGTTTCAGCAGTTCAACAGTTATTCCAATGTATCAGTTATTGAGATCAGTCATGATCATGAGTATATCCCACAATCATGTCCCCTCTGGACCATTATGATGTACCAGTATATTTCTTTACGTATTAGATCCCCCTTCTTGGGACTAATTGTTTTGTATATGTCTTGATACGAGCATGGGAATGCCCGCCTCGTCCTTTATCAGAGATTATACCTCATCCATATTGAGGTCATGTAATATTTTTTGTTTTTGCAGCTTCCAAGGGCCGTGGCTCTAGTCTCCAAACGGTCTCTTCTCTCCCCTAAAACACCAGAAAAAGACAAATGAACTATGATGTCTATCGGCCATACGATGAGCTCCTGCCCTCATACATCAGGGGGCAATCTGTTAACACCCAAAAAGTGCTCACTAGCTCATTTTCCTATTCACATGACCCATTTGTCCACTTTTCCACCATCTGAGCCTCTGGAACCAACAAAAGGTCACCAAAAGACCTTAGTACACCCCTTTTTCCATTAAAAAAGATTATTTTTCCAAGAAAATCATAAAAAAACCCTCAAAAAGGGTCCAAATTCCCAAAAATATTAAAAAGGGAATTAAAATATTATTTTTATTCAAAAAAGGAAAAAGGAGGGAAAAGTACCTAAACCATGTTGGTCAATACCATTTGGTTTCCACAAAACCACAAATGGTATTCCTCACCACCAAAACCTATAAAAAGGTGGTAGGGGCTCCTCATTTCACATCCTTCCATTATCTCATCCTTATGCTGCTGAAATCTCCCCTGAGCACTTTTAGCCATTGAAGCAACCTTGGAGAAAGAGACCTATTGGAGCTTGGAGCTACTCATCTTGGGAGTTTCTCAACATCAACCTTCACCATTGAAGGTAATATCGCAAGCACTTGCTTGCCCCCCACTTTTCAATACAAAAATTATTTCTTATGTTTCTTGTTCTTGATTTTTGAAATATTTAAATTATTTGCTTAGATTCTTGCTTAGATCCATGAAAAGTATTGTTTATTTAGTTTATTGTTTTTATTTCTATTGAAACTGCTGCTACTAGTTAGCAGGTGCCCATAGCACTAAGCCTGGTTGCAAAACCGGGCCAACAGCTACTAATATGAAAATGTTCACCAAGGGGGGAAAGAGAGAATCAGTTGAAATGAAGGTTCAAATTCTAACTCTAGCGAGAGACTCGAATCGATGGGAGGGAGATCTATTTCATTTTTACACAAGATTGAAATAGACAATAACTATGCTTGAGGGGGGGCATCTTATTTTTTAACAAGCTTGAAATGGAATAAAACTATGCTCGAGTGGATGGTTTCATTTTTATGCAAGCTTGAAACCAAAGGTAAACTATGCTAGAGTGATCGGTTTCATTTTTTAACAAGCTTGAAATATGACATAAACTTTGCTCGTAACCCCCATTCTTAGGGGGAAGAAACCACTAAAACATGCGGAACATTCAGGGAAGTCTGATGACTGGCATTCATGCAATGATTGGGTGTCATGAAGGAAGGTTGATCAATGGTCACAATCCTCCCATTGTAGGGAAAATACATCACTCAAAAGAGTGTGGACATGACGGCGTTCATGTCATAGACATAATCACATCCAAGGAGTAGATTGAAATCTAAAGGACGTTGGACAACCATGACATCAACATAAACAGTTTTACCAATCAACGTGACAGGTAACTACGGGAGAATCCCTAAAGGTTCTGTAGGCCTTCTATTAAAAGCCAAAATCTGGTTAGTTACTAGCACAAGCTGAGGATAAAATACCAATAGAAGCTCCCTCATCAACTATCGTACGAAATATTTCTTTATCGGAAACTCCTACAGATATTTAAAAAGGAATACTCAAAGGAAGATGAGATTCTCTTAGAGCATTCCAATCAAAGGAAATTACCTCAGTACTTGGGGGGGGTCCCGTGGAAATGGACTCTTTCCCCCCATGATCGGAATTGACTAGAAAAACATTAGTGGTTATCAATCCACTCTCATCGGGAAGAGTAGGATGAGATTAAGACTATGTCAAGGTGATAGTTGCAATATGAACGCTCTCTAATAGAAGAGCGAGGTTGAGTGGAGATGACAGTGACTCAATCGCTTCACTCTCAGAAGGAAGAGTGGGATCAATTACAGATGAAACTGAATTGATCACTTGGTCAACTAGTGGAGGGTCGAGGGACAACATACTATCACTTGTTGGAAGCACCTGTCGAGGACTAGTAATATCTTCCAACCATCGTGAAGCTTCATCCATGCTTGGACAAAGGAAAGTACGGTGCATACCCTTGCATATCAAACAGGGATACAGGACTTTACCCTTCTGACCCTTCACCAACGGGTCACTAGTCGACGGAGTGTCATCAAAATGATGGTCAGAGGATGACAATACAAGTGGTTTGGGGTTTCTAGTCCACACTTCTGACACACGGGAAAGACTAGGACAATCCTTAAGAAGGTGATCACCCTTGCAAAGTTTGCAAGGGAACTTGGGCTTACGAGGTGTTCTCATAGAATGAGCACCATCAAAGGTAGATGGTTGACGCTCGGTCTCTTTCTTATCCTTCTTCTTTTTTATCTTCCTTTTCTTCTTCTTCTTCTTCTCTACCCTCTTACTAACATTGGATTTTTCAGTAGGAGAAGAGGAAGAGACAGAAGCCGATTCAACTTTTGACAAAGAAGGAGAAAGGACACCATGAGATTGATGCTCACGTGGTGAGGGACCTAGGTTCGAAACAATTGGTGCACTTGGTGTAACCGGATTGGATAATAACCATACTGGTAATCCTATCGTCAATCCAGGAAGACTCAACATAGACATAAAGGGAGGACCAACAGTTCCATAAGGGGGAATAACAAATGGCATACCCTAGAAATGGGCCTTTTGGTTGGCAGTCTCGGAATAATCTTTCATATCTAAACTTCCTAAGAGACTCTAAAGTACCACACAAGTCAAACACTATTCAAGTCTAAAAGCAACAAGTAAACTGTGTGAATAGGAGTGGATCAAAAGTCAGGATCCTCACAGGATTATCAAGGTGCCACAACTCGTTATATAGCACAGGGTCCAATAGTAAAATGCGACAAGAAGGATTGGGACCATACCCTTGCCTGAATACCCGACTACCTAGACGGCATGTTCGTAGTAATCTCCCTGAGTGTTGTTCTCGGTGTATTGCAATGCCAAGATGGCCAAATGGTTAACTTAGTTGGTCACAGGAATCCTAATGGTGTCTCTCGATATACGCAAGGTACGTGGGAGCTCAAATCCGTAGTGGTGCTGTCTAATGCATAACCATACAGTACGAGACCTTCCTATATACTACCGATTACGTGAAACACCTTTCAATATACGACAAGTACTTAAGGGACTTGGTGGGTACGTGAAAGAGCTTCAATATACCGATAAGTACGTGGAAGACTACAATAGCCCCGGGATATAGTGTTGGCAAATAATTACAGCTGCCACACTTAACAACGCCGCAACACATCTCTAACTTACACACAGTTACTAAATGATTTTAACCTAAGCTAACGTTAATTTTATCTTGTGTGGTTAGGTGGATGCATGAGGTGAGTACATAAATGTAAATATAATGAAATCCTCAACTACATGATAATGCACATTTTCCTTTCATTTTCAATGAAAACTACTTAAGGTAAGGAGATATTTTTCATTCTTTCAAACCAAAAAGTACTTGAGTAGTAGCGAAAAGAAGAATTCCTTCCTAGAGTGCAATAACTCTAACTTTCTGCAATAATCAGCTAAAAAGCGCAAAGAAAATGAAAGATGCAACTAATCTTAATAATTTATAAGAAAAAATAATGAAGCACTTTCCATTTTCAAATGCATGTACCAAAAATGGAATTTGATAGCTAAACGCTTTTCATATCTATATACAGAAAGTGAGAGAATATCTACAGCACTCTAATCATTCAGAAATTCCCAAAGAAAAACGACAAGCACCCAAACAACTTAAAGGCACTCAAGAAAGGCTCAAAATATGCCAAATGCAATAATTATAACTCATTTCCTATCTTTTTACACTTGAAAAAGACACATCTGATCCATGGAAAGAAAAATTCTAGAAACGTTTCCAATAAAATGCAAGACAAACAAAAGCACATAAGAATCTTATCTAGATCAAATGCACACAAATCTGAAACAAGCCTTTCTTCTTCTTATCAATGTGAGACCAAGAATTTCAAATGATCAAATTAAAGCAAGAAGAATACCTATGTTTTCCAATTTCATGAATATAGCAAAAGAGTGACAAAATCAAGCTTCTCACAAAATCAAGCTTCTCTTTGAGGTAAAGTGGAGACAAAGAATCAATCATTTCCAAAAACCATTAAATCGATCAGCATGCAAAGGAAACAGGATGTACAACCCAAGGCAGAGAGCCGGTTCAAAAAGACATGGATATCCCACACTTTTCAAATCTTTGAAACAAACCAATCACACAAAACCAAGAATGACCTCAAAACCTTAATATGGCTCAAAACAACTAAAGGATGCACGATTCATGGCCCCCCCATTTCACTTAAAAATGCAAGCAAAACACTAGTTTTTACTCAAGGGGCCAAACATGAATCCAAATCTCAAAAATACCCAAAAAAACAAAACAAACAAGCCAAACAAAACACTGCTGGAAAAAAAGGTCGTTGCCTAGAAGGTGCAGTGCAGAGGATTTTACACACAAAACCACCACTCAAAACATAAATGGAGAAGGGATGCTTGTATGTCAATTTTGACAGATTGGCGCAGTCTGTGTTTGTACCCAGTGTGACGTCGCTGTTAACCAATGTGGGAAGTGTGACGATGTCGCAGTAGACCAATGAAAGGGTTGTGACGATAGGCCAACAGATAGAGAACAAAGATAAAAAATGACACAGTGTTGCTCTCAGTCCACTGACCAGGTGTGACATGCGAGATCCAAGTTCAAAAATGAACCAATTCTCTAAACAATGAGCAATGAAATGGTTTGAAAATGAGAAGTACAAACTCAAAGGAAGGTAATCAAACTCTTCAAAGTGAAGATCCGATGGTGAAACCAGCTTAAGAGGAAAATGAAAAATAAAAAGTCTTGTAACACGAAATCAACTGAAAATAACATTCAAATTGACAACTATAAAGCAATGTTCTTCCCCAATATGGTCGCCAGATTTGTTTGGCGGACAATCCACTCGAGCAGACATGAGCCGGATCTCCCTAGCTCAATGTGAGTCTAGAACAAATAATACAGACTATAAACCACTTTCCTAGATCTAATTAATGATCAATTCACTAGATGTCTTACCTTAAACTTGTAGTCCTTTCTCCTGGATGTTGCTCCACGTCTCGTGGTCCTCAAATCTCAGCTACAAAACCTGTCAAGACACACAAAACAATGCAAACAAGTAAAGAGAATCTATACAGTAACAGATCTAAGTAAACAATTAAGCAGGTAAACTACACAATATCATCAATCACAACAATATTGGTGGAAAGAATTTATATTACTGTAAATATAGGGAAAGTACATAGAAAAGAATGATTACAACTGAGGCTTAACGTAGCAATCCTTCTCCATCCAAGCCAATGCCATATCCTCCCAAGGAAATGTGAGTCTCTCAATGGATGAGTAGAGATCTCTCCAAGATAATTTCACTAGCATGTAGACACTATAGACCTCCTCCCTTTGGAGTGGGATAGAGATTCATTTATATAGAACTAAGTGGATAGGATATGGATAGAGTAGGTTGAGATATGGTAGGAGAGAGATAGGGGATCATTCAAGGAGGTTAGGAACCGAGTTCCATCTCTCCCAAAGGGTCGGGGATAAGGATCGATGTTAGCTAGCTCCGAGAATGGGCTCGAAGGAGATATTTTTGTCCATTAACTGACATCATTGCACCTTGCAGTAGAGAAAGATGCGACGTCACAGGTTGCATGAGTGCAGCCTGCGACGACCTCTCAAAACCTAGCATGAATGAAATGGTATCTCTTCCAGGTTAATGACTTATCCAATGAAACTTCAGGGATGTATACACTGAATCTCTTGATGGTAAGAGTTTAGGTGTAACACTTTTCTAGATTGTGTTGCATCCTTGCTGATTAGTTGCATTTGTTTCCATTGCTACAGGATTTGCTTCCATTTCCAGATTTCCGTTAGTTAATACAAATAAATAGAATTACTTTGTCTTTGTTTTATTTCATGTGCCATAGACAAGAAGTAGAATTGTTTTTACAGCCATTGCATTTTGCATATCATTGTTTAATTTCTTTAAGAATTGAATTTGTAGATAGAGAATAGTGTTTGAGTTTCATAGTTTAGAAATTTTGTTAAAAGTAATTTTTGTTTTATTTAGTTATTGCATTTTTTTTATAAATCAGCCTTTACTCTTCAAAAATAGTAGAAAGCCTTTCAATTTTCCAAGTAGAAATTAAATAGTTTGCTTCTGAGTAGTTTACTTCCTTTTGAGGAATTAGTTCTTGATTTATGCTTAGCCTCTAGAGTAGCATTTTATCTTGCTTCATTTGAATTTTTAGTTAAAACATTGAATTGCATTTCATAGGTTAGTTAGTTAAAACGCTTTCTTGAAGAAGTTTAATTTATTGTTTTGAAGTAGATAGTCCACAATTAAATTTTGTCTTGTAGTTTAAATTCTGATTTCGTACAATAGATAGTTTTTTCCAATTCATAAAATAGGATAGATAGATTGCTCACAGATTGAGTGATTATTTAAAAATAAGTTTTGCTTCTGTAGCTTAGACTTAACAATAATATTCCTTCTCTGCAAATTTCAACTATCTTGTTTTAGTTTTAAATGCAAGTGTAAATTAGAATAATTTCAATTATTGGATTGTGCCGTGAACTCTATACTAGTATCAAAGTTATTAAAACTCATGCTAAGGAAATTCATCAATTCGATAAGAGCATTAAAATATTAAATAAGAAATCAATTTGCGAAGTTCACTTTCTGTCACATGTTGTGTTTTCTGTGTCATTACATAGTTTTCTGTTTACTTAATTTAGTTTCTAAGTCATATTAGAATGATTGGTTTTATTAGATATACTTTAGAGGTACGATTGTATTGAAGTCAGTTTGAACATTATTTCATCTTTGTAGTTATGTTAAAACTTCAAATCTGAATGCTTTGTAGATTTTAGGTTTGATTGTATTTAGTTAGTATTAAGATCTTAAAACTGAATTGAATTAATGATCACTAGATTAAGAATCTTAGTATTAAATATTTCAAGTTCATAGATCAGTTGTTGATTAGATTAGATTTGTTAAACTAGTTTGCTTACATTAGTTTATAATTCCTCGCAAAGTATTTGTTTACACTTGGTCCTTAGATTAGTGTTTCAATTTGCTTTATACGATTGCATAGAGTTTGATAACTAGAGTAGGATAATTGGCTAGTTTGCTCTTTTGAAAATATACAGTAGTTTCGCTCATAGAATAGATAGATTAATTGCTCTTTTCACTTGTAGCATAATTTTCTATTTTGCAGTAATTAGTTTCAGATTTGCTTTCGTAATTAATTTCAGTGTTTGCTTTCGTAGTTAATTGCATGGTTAAGTAGATTCTCATCCCTGCATAAGCATATAGTTCATGCATTCATGAAATAGTTAGGTGATTTGTTGCCTATTTTGAATAGTTAAATTTAATTTCATTAGATTAGATTGCTTTCGGACCAAGTGACCTCTTTCCTAGATTAGTTGCTAGAATTTCATTTCATAGAATAGATTAGCATAGCATTAAACTCGATTTGAATTCCAGTTGTTAAATAGTTTCCCTGCTTTCATAAGAATAGATTGGATTCCTGAATTTAACTCATGATAGTCATGAATGTAGCTTAATATCATGTAGTTGCGAGATTAGTGCATTTGCATATTTAGTTATCTTAGATTAGAATAAGCTTTAATCTTGCACATATAGTGTTTACATCTCACAAACTACCTTCCCGGGTTGACAATTAAGTTTTGAATTAGATAGCATATATTTTATCCAACAGGGTCTAAGGGTCCAATCCTATCCACTACCACTAAACCCCTAGGTGCGCCCACACAAACCACAAGCATGGGACACAAGTAAGTTAGGATGTTTTGAACTCGTGACCTCTATTACAACATATCATATCATTTTCAAGCGAAACTCCATTCGAGCTACACCCTTGTAAGCATATCTAGATCTATATCTATATATATATATATAATGTATTTAATGTGGACTAATTTAAATTCCATTAATTAATCAATTAATTTATAATACATTAAACTCCACAATTTGATCTCTCTCTCTCTCTCTCTCTATATATATATATATATATATTTATATATATGACTCCCATTTATATAAGAGAAGAGGGAAACGAGGCCCATCCTTCCATTGAAATTCATAACAATTGAATCCCACTATACTATATTGACCTTTCCATTGTTTGGTTGTCAAGTTATTGGTGGGAAATATCTCAATCCAGTTCATGGAACACCCCCCAACCTCTTTCCATTCAAATTTAAATAACCTGCAACCCAATAGTAGGATCTCATAATATTAATCAAACAAAAGGTTTTAAACAAACTACTTAAGGAACTTACGCATTAGCCAGTGAGGGTAAGGTTTTATACCTCACTTGGGAATCTCATATAAATTGGGACATATTGGTATCCCAATCAATTAGAAATGACAGTTTATAGAACAAACATATAGAGATGAATTTGTTGTTGATGAAGAATCAAGATGCATGTCAGTATGGAAATGGAAAATAAATTTGAATTGTATTTTTTGAATGAACAAAATGGCATATATATTATATATAGGGTTTCGATCAAAGAGACATGAAAACACAAATAATTATTTTATTTATTTTTGTTGGATAAAGGTAAATGGTTGAGGGGTATACATCCCTCCCTCCTTCTGTAGGAATTGGAATACATATTCATCTATCCTTCTGTGTGCTCCCTTAATTCCATAGGTCAGTAGTCAGGGATGCACATGAAGTAACTAGACTTTATTACTTGTTTAATTCTAAACCAGTAACGCCTGGCACTAGCAACTACAGACTATACTATAAGTCTAGGTTTTATGTAGACTTCTGTAGCTATTTATAAAATCACTAATATGCAGCTAAATGAGGGAATTCACCATGAACCTATGCATGGATAAATGAGGGATTTCAATGTGTTGTTTCTCAATGCAATCTAGCCAAGGGGATGAGGAATTTCTTAAGAGAATACATTCCGAAATGCAAAACTTCGTTGATAAGTTGAGATAAGACTTTGGAAATGAACATGAGGAAAGGGACATAGTGATTATTCTTTACAAGAATATATGGAGGAAATATGAGGAAACATTGGCTTCTATTAAATGTGAAGTGTCGCACATTAAAGAAGAGCTGGAGGCGTTGAAGTAATGACAACTTGATAAATGTATCTTGTAAGTATTTGAGATTTGATTATATAAAGCACAATATTGTTTCACTACTTATCTATACCAAGTATTTTTCTCTCTTTTGCACTTAGCCACACATAAACATGTCAATTTCCACTAGATAAGGTGAGTAAGAAATGCTTTCTTATTGAAACATTTGTAATTTATGTTAGCATCATTTTTACATATCCTTGATAAGGTGAGAAGAAAAGGCTTTTTTCTTGTAATTTTTTTCCATTTTCTTCTATTGATATATTATTTTAACTTTCTTTCCTTATTTTCCCTTGGCTATCAAAGAAATAAACCTACAGATCTTATTAACATTAGATTTGTGATATTCTTTCCTTTCTTTGCATCAGAAAAATTTTGTCATTTATATTTTATTAATAGTTTATTATGATTTATCCTCTATCCAATGGTTGAACATCTGCACATGACTTAAGTGTTGGTGATTGTGGAACATCTAAGAATAGGGATTGAGGAAACTATTTGTGCCCTTTGAAATTGAGTTTGATTCCGAAAGAAAGCATTATGGACCAAACTATTATATGACTTTCATAGGGGCATGATGCAGAGGGTCTTGATATAAAACCAAACATGAATTATTTAATAAATGTTACACCTCAAGCACATGCTAAAGGAACATTTTGCGAAAGGGAAGCTATTTTTTTTTCTCGAGACAAATTCTAGGATGTGACACTTCTAATAATTGGGGCAGAACAAACTATAAAAATACTTTGGAGGTTAAATTGAATCTAAAATATAATATGATGGATGATGGTGCAATGCTACTATCTCAGGTAAGGAATCGCAATGACCTTGATTCAAAGTCAAACTTGAATTCTCTAGTTAAAGTTTCACCCGAAGTACTTGTGAAAGGGACCATTTCAGAAATGGAAACTATTTTTTTTCTCGGTACAAAAGTCTTGGAGAAGGTAAAACTTCTAAGAATAACGACTATCAAACTTCTCTGAAGTTTAATTTGCATCCAAATGAAAATATAATGGATAAGGGTGCAATATTGTTTTCTCTAGGAAAATATCATGCATACTTGATATAAATACAAACTTGAATTCTCTAGTGAATGATACATCTCAAGCACATGCTAAAGGAACCTTTTGGAAACAAATATCTACCATTTCTCAAGATATAACTCTCTTAGATTGTGAAATTTATAAGAACTATGGTGGAGAAAACTGCTAAACTTCTTTGGATATTACAAGGTCAATATTTTAGATTTGCTTGAAATGGTAGAGTGACAACATTTAATATGATATAACTACTCATTTTAACATTCTCCTTTTTGAAATTTTAAGGTCTTGTGTTTGTGTAGATCTTTTTGGGGAGAGATGGTTTGAAGTAGTTGACAATAAAGTTACTGTATCACCCAATTCAACTCTAATCATGGATCTTGAGCTAGTTTCTTAGAAGAATGTTGTTGACATTAGTGATGATAATAAAGTGTTGAAGAAAATACTAAAGGAAAGGGAAGGCTATAAAAGGTCAAATAAAGGGGCACTCCTGAAAGGTATCCCACAATAGTGTGGTGTTTAGTATTTGGTTTGTTGTTGAGTGGAAGGAAACTTTTTGCTTTATAGCTTTTCTATTTACAACATGGAAGGTTTTTTATTGATCAATGTTGTTTCTGTTCCTTGTATAAAAAGTTCTTATTAGTCTTCTAAAGAGATCTAAGAGGAATGGTCTTCTGAACCATTTTCTAAATTATCTGGAAGTAAAGTACACAAGGAAACTAGAGAATGGAACTGTGTTTAAGAGGAAAGGATCCAATTAAGAGCCTTTCATATCTACTATTTAAAAATTCCAATTTAATGGCTTTGCAATTTTCTTTGGCAGAACAAGTCATTGTTGGATTAGATAGGACAACTATGACAATGAAGAAAGGTGAAATTTCCATGGTGACTATATTTCCTGAAAATGGGTATAAAGACACCAAAAATCAAAAAGACATACCAATTGTGCCACCAGATTCAACCATTATTTATGAAATTGAGTTTATTTCATTTGTCAACTTCTGGAGACTGGCTACTTATACCAGTTGCTAACACCCAAAAATTGTTCACTAGCTCATCTCCCTAGTCACATAACCCATTTGTCCACTTTTACTACACTTTTGGCCTCCAAAACCCTAAAAAACACTCAAATGGTTACCAAAAGGGAAAACAATCATTACTTCTCTCCTCAATTAATGAAATTCCTCCAAAAAATGTCAAAAACCCTAAAAAAAGGGTCCAAAATTCCTAAAATAAAAGGAAAAAGGGAAAAAAGTAAAAACAAATTCAAAAAGGGGAAAAACCCAAAAACCATTTACCAATGCTATTGGTTTCCCAAAACCATGGGCCAACAATCCACCACCCAAAATGACTATAAAAAGGTGATGGAGGCCCCCATTTCACATCCATCAATCACTCTTCATACCCTCATGCTGCCAAAATTCCTGTTGAACTATAACCTATCACCTTGAGCTTATGTTCACCATTTCAGTTGAGTCTTGGCCACCCATTAAGCATTTGGAGAAGGGAAAGGAACTCTAGAGATCCGATGCACTACTCTCGTATAGCTGCAAGGAATCCAACAACCTCACCATTTGAGGTAAATACCATTGCAAACCCTTGTTTTCCCATTAATACAAAACTTTCAAATTCCATCATTGAGTTCCTCATGGTTTATTTTTACTGTTACTGTTATTGTTGAATTTATTTTTATGTTATCACTTGCACATGTCACATCTTAATATTTAGTTTTTATTCATTTCACATATTATTTTCTATCCATTATTGAACTACTACTAAGGGTTCTTGAATCCTTAGTAGGTGCTCTTTAGCACAAGCTAGGGTGGAAAGCCTAGCTACAGTTTTGGCGACTCCACTTGTTCGATTCCTTTAGAATATTTGGTTATTTTTGGTTTTGTACTTGTTATTTTGCTTGCATTTTACAGCTTTGGTCTACCCCTTGGACCACATATTTGTAGATCTCTACCTTGCCTTCACTATCAGCTTCAAAAATTCCATTTTTATGGCTCATACTGCACCTTCAGCAACTATTTTCCGCATTGTAGGTCGTGACTGTCACCCCGACAGTTGCACTCTATTGTGCACGTTCCAATCCCAAAGCCACACCTTGTAGCACGACTTCCATCCCATAAGTCGCTCCTTGTAGCGTGACTTCCATCCTAGAATCCGCACCCTGTAGCGTAACTTCCATCCCAAAAGTTGTGCCTTGTAGCTCGATTTCCATCCAGAAATCTGCTCCCGACAGCATGCTTTCCAACTCAAAAGCCGCGCCCTGTAGCACAAGTTCCAGCCCAAAATCCGCGCCCCACAGCTCACTTTCTAGCCCAAAAGCGGTGCCCTGTTTCTTGTTCCTCGTCAGTCTGTTATGGCATGTTTTTTCTGCAGTTTGCTGCACCCAAACCGCGAGTTGTTTCCTTGCAACTGAACCCTACAACCATTTTTTCCCACTTTTCCTTAGCCTAACAACCATCTGTTTGCTTGCATCCATTTTGCTAGTTATTTTTTCTTCTATGTACTTGTTGTAGCATTTACATCTTTAGCAAGTCATTTTATTTTATATAGCAGTTGATACTTTTTTATGGTTCATTGATTGATTTTCCCCCTTGGAAGTATTAGTTTTACACCACTTGTGCACACACTCGGTCACCATAATCAAAGTGAACCTCAAAAAAAACCCAACTCAAAAGAATAGAAAAAGAATTTTGTAGCTAGGTAGAACATTGGGGATAGGCATCCAAATAACACCCCATTTATCATTTACATTTGAGACATAGTTGTAGTCCATTAGGGATCCAAAATACCCTATTATTTGTTGGTACGGTTAACACCGATTTGTCAGAGGGCCTCTCCCTTAGGAGGGCAAGTAGAAAGATTGGTTCTAGAGGTCTGAGTGGAATTCTGCACTCCATTCTATACTAAAGGACACCTACTCGCTATTCTCATTGTGCATGCTGGCTCCCATACCAGGTGTACGATGACCAAAGAACTGAAGCTGCGAGACACCTTTCTGGACGTGCCATGAACGAGGTAGCTTAGTTTCCATTCTTCTAGGACTCGATTACTTGGAGTACCTTTCGGTAGAGGGATATCCTTATCCATTTGATTCTCCATTTCGTATCGCTTGACTGTGGATTTCATCACCTTGCTAGGGATACGATTTGTGTGAGCTTTCATATCTTTTAGATAGGTGTTTGCATGATCCTATACCCCCATTGGATTAGTGAGTCTACCTTTTTATTTTTAGGAGTGCTTCTTGTTGGTATTATGACCATTTTATTGTTTCTCTGCTTATTGTAGCACAGTTGTTGCAGCAAGCATTTTGAGCTTGTTGTTGGTCTGAGAGCCGCATTTTTTGAGATCTCTCCTTTTGCACACATAGTTGCACTGAGACACTCTCGACTCCTATAGGGACAGTACCCGCAGTACAGTTCACTTGACACCACACATCACAAATGAACAGCTTTGTCATTGGATACTTATCCCAATGAACCTTATTTTAATTATGATTCAGAGTCAAATTTTCCCACGTTCAAAACTCCGTATAGCCCCATGGTCGGCATGAATCCCAACCCCTTTATGAGTGAGATCATTGGCAGCGGTTCCACCACTAGCCTAACTACCACTTCAGCATCCATCCCTGTTATAGCATCCACTGGACCTACACCGAGCATTCCAGTCACTACTTCCATACCCATCAGTAGTAGGTTCATTCCCACTACTATCCCTTTGGTCACTAGTAATACACTTGGGGGCATTTTCACTTCCCACTCGATCCCCGCTATGACTCACACCGTTGCTCCTCCCCTCAATGGAGGCGGCCCCAATATTTCTGCCATGGCTAGCACTATGTCACATCCTTCTGCTAGTTTTCTATTCATGGCCAGTTTGAACCTCCCTGATTTGGCCCGATTGACCAATGATCTGATCCGACATGACCCCTCTTGGCCTCCCATGCCTACCAAAATCCCTTCGGACATCCAAAAGTTTGAAGGGAAGGGTGGTGAGGACCCACAAAACCACATCATGTCCTTCCACTTATGGTGTTCGTACAACTCCATATTGGATGATTCAATCCACCTCTGCATTTTACAACGTATCCTCATTGGCTCTACAGCTAAGTGGTACATTGAGTAGCCACATGCGAATCACTCCACATTTACATCCCTCACCTCAACTTTCCTGCAGTTCTTTCAGTTACCCATCTGACATGATGCTGGTGTTAAGATCCTATTGTCTTGCAGACAGAACACGGCTACCCACATCACTAACAATATTCATGAGTGGCATAGACGCTGTAGTTTGTGCACGATCAAGTTAGACGACCACATCTTCTTAGATTGGTTCCTGAAATCCCTCATACCAGTTATCGCCAAGGATGTGGTATCTGAATGGCCCCAAACCGAATAAGAAGCCATTCTTAAATCCCAACAGTTTGACCTCATCTATTCACAGTCAAGCTACCTGTACTCCATCTTACCTTATTCTCCCCGCCATGATTCCTCTCGGAAAGACCCTCTAGGGGCATCCCATGCTGTCGATGGCATTATTGGCCATGTTTCATCTCGTAGTCAGCCTTATACTTTTATGCCTCCAGCTGCCCCTCGTCTTACAACCCTATAGCCAATTCTGCCATGAGTGGCCCTAACCTTTTGCGCTCTACATCCCATTCAGGAGAAACATATTTGTATGCTCCCTCGGCCCAAGAACCCCATACACATGGCCCTTCTTGTTCAACACATTGTTATTGACATGCCCAGTAGGCGTACACTCCCCCTTCCAGACCATCTTCCTACTCCCATCAACCAACAGCACCTGTGCCTACACAACCTCAAGCCCCTCCAACTTATTATCAACCAACAACCCTGGTTCTTGCACAAACTCAAGCCCCTCTACCTTATTATCCACCGCAGCCTGCCATAACACCTTCTCAACCATTGAACCCCCGTGTTCCCTAAGGGAATGTATATGATAAACATAACCAACAACATAAACCACTTGCCCAAGGGAACCAACAAAGACAACAAAATTGGGGACGTGGTCGTAACCACGGCAACAACCAACATCCTAGTAGAGGACATCCACCACCAAATCCTACCGATAATAATGGTGTTTCCCCTCCTATCAAAAATTCTGATTGACCACCCAAACAAGGTGAAAACCCCAACCTACGCACGAACCACCCATGTTCTATCTTCGGGGTATATAGCCATTACACACACAATTGTCCCCACTTAGGGAAAGCTCACCAACTTTGGACTGATCATACCCAACGCCAAGGACATGTTGCACATCCTGCACTACCAAACCCACCACAATCTAATGCATAACCCATGGTATTTCAAAACCCCTTACCCACACAAGGAATCATAGCCATCCAAACGTTTTCTCCCCATCAAGGTGCCCCTGCACAACAACATCAAGTTACTTACGTTGCCCCTGATAATCACCCCATTGAATCAGGGAACACATCACCTTTTAATGATGTCTTCTGTTGATGTCAACCTTCAAACATGAAAAAAATAGTATGGTTCCACCATCGAAACCATTATTGCGGATAAGGCTGCTAACACTCTTCCCATAGATCATTCGTTACGCATATCACCAACACCACTTGATGGAGCCCCTAAAGGTCCTCATTTTCATCCGTGACGAACCAATAACAATCCCAATGCTCATTCTGTCACAAACTACAATATCATGGATGACTTAGCCCAGTCCCCTACTGCTATGTTAGCCCTAGAGGTTTTGAAGAACTTCCTAACGTAGTGCAAAACACTATTTTCCACCATAGGTGAAATAGAACCTTCTGACTCATGGATGATGGCATTCGATTTCGACCAATCTGAACCATGCATGCCTTCCACATTAGCATTTCAAGTTTTGGTTTCAGTCCAGAATCTTGTTATCCATTTGTGCATCATCGATGAGGGTTCCTCTACATGCATTATGTCTATATTCGTGTGGTAGAATCTTGGATCCCCTACTCTACAACCATCCATGACTACTTTATGAGCTTATGATGGTCATTCATCCCAACCGCAAGGCCTCCTGGACAACATTCTAGTCCAACTAGCTGGTAAAATTGTCCTAATTGACATAGAAGTCCTCAATTCTCAACTCGACTACAATGTACTTCTAGGATGGATTTACATGTACGCCATGAAGGTTGTTGCTTCATCGGCGTTCCACATTATGATGTCCCCCCATGAGGGACGATTTATTAAAGTTGACCAAGTCACATAGTACGACCCGAATGCACTTGCTACACCTGAGAATGTTCTCCCCATGGTTGAACAACCCATTTTTGGTGCACCCACCTCTTTGGTTTCCACTGTCGTCCCTGGACTTGATTTTGAGACTCCAATGGTCTCCACTTTTCGTTCATTGCCACCTCCTTTGCCGGTCGTTAATATTTCTGACCTATGTACCATTTCGTCAAACCACTCAGCCCCTAACCCGCAACCACCATTGCTTCCTCAACCACCATCAATACCTAGCCATGTTGGATCCACACTAATCCATACAATCCTATTCTTGTTCCCACCATATGGAGTGGTAAGTTTCCCTATTATGGCCACACTAAATCTCCTCGGGTTAATGTTAGGACTTCCCATATGGTATCGTCCTGCTCCTAATCCCGCTCTGACACCATAATTCATCCTTCAACCGGTCCAACCGATTACCACTGCTACTCGTCCACCTCCTAGTATAGCGACCGCATCTACTCCCATAGTGCCCCTCCCCAGCC
Organism: Larix kaempferi; assembly: GCA_027924585.1. Classification (NCBI taxonomy): domain Eukaryota; kingdom Viridiplantae; phylum Streptophyta; class Pinopsida; order Pinales; family Pinaceae; genus Larix; species Larix kaempferi. The sequence goes on from BSBM01000736.1 coordinate 7,935,167, forward strand.
CAAAAACTCTAGGGGTAGAGGCCCACAAACTTATACAGCCCCACAGGCAAAGAAACCGGTGAAACCTCCCCCTCCATTTCGTGCACCCCCTAAGTGCTCTTTATGTGATGATTTGGGCCATGACACCCATAATTGTCCACAATTTCCAAACCTTCAACAGCACATGAAAATGTTGGGTGATGACCCCAATATTCCAATTGCTGAGTTGGATGGCAACCCCAAAATGCTGGTGCCACATTTCAGCAGGCCATGACCTATTGCTTCCATGGCTTGGTTCACATTATCCTTCCGTACTTGGACGAATTTACTGTAGGGTGTTAAATTTTCAGAATTTACTTCAATCTGATCTAAGATCTTAACTGAGAGAACAACATGTACAACATATCAATCATGGACAATATAATGCAAGCACACAAGAAACACAGAGTTTACTTGGGGAAAACCATAAAGGTGAAAAACCCCAATAACTTCCTCAGAGATAGATAAAGCAATGATACAACTAGAATACAAGAGATAGTCTTCTCCTAGTAGCAAATCCTCCTCCTTCACAAGTGCGCCACTCTCCCAAGTGTGAGTGAGAGAATAGAAAGTGTAAAATGAGAGAGACACACTCTCTATTTATACACTAACTTGACTTGACCTTTACTCAACTCGGTCAGCCTCAATTTAACCACTTAACATAATGCTGACTGGGCTGACCCCCACTAGGGTGGTCTAATAACCCTTTGACCCACATGGCCAACCCCCAATAGGGTGGTCTAATAACCCTTTGACCCACATGACTTATACAAGGCCAACGCCAACAAGGTGGTCTAATAACCCATCAAGTATAAGTTACGACACTTATAATATAAATGACGACACTTCCATATAAAGGAATAATAACATCTCTATAGGAATACAACCACTTCCATATAGAGGAATAATAACATCTCTATAGGAATACAATATACATATATGTGAAATACATTCCAAAGTTACATATACATCAACACTCCCTCTTAACTAGGAAGGTATTTCTCGACACAGGTCTCTTAGCACAAGTCATCTTCTCTGGATCATCGTCACTGGATAATCCTCATCGAGTCATCATCATCATCATTGCTGCTGCTATCTCAATCAATCTCTGAATCTTCTTGTCATAGGAAGTTCTACAGAGCCAGTCCTTTTTCATACTGGATGTAGGCCCACCACCTACAGGTCTTCATCATCTATGCGAACGATCTGATAGAGGTGGCCTCTCAGGACTAATTTTATGTGCATATGCAATACCGAAAAAAGTATCCCAGGAACATTTATGTGCCTAAGCACGACCAGCAAGATCTCCTAGGACTGATTACATGCATCTCCTCCACAATACCTTTAAAGAGCATCCCAGGAAAATTTACGTGCCGCAGCATGACCGGCAAGATCTCTAAAGAGCATCCCAGGACTTATTATGAGCACAAAGCTCATCCTCTCGGATCTCCAGGACTGATTGCATGTGGATAGACAAAACCTTTAAAGAGCATCCTAGGAACATTTATGTGCCGCAGCACGACTGACAAGATCTCTAAAGAGCATCCTAGGACTAATTACAAGCACACAGCTCAACCTCTCGGATCTCTAGGACTGATTACATGTCTCCGTAGTAATAACTCATCGCAGGATTGATTACGAGCACACAGCTCAACCTATCGGATATCTGAGGACTGATTACATACTACATAGCAATACCGGAAAGAGTACCCCAGGAACATTTATGTGCCGTAGCACGACCGACAAGATATCCCAGGACTGATTACATGTTATTTGCACAACCTGCCATATATCATCTCTGACCTCCAAGTATCAACCTGATACTCATGATCCAATGGATCATCATCGCACAAGGCATCATCCTGATGCCCATGATCATACTGATCATCATTACTTGTACCATCCTGGTACATATCATCTGGAGCAACATCCTGAAGCTCATCATCATGATCATCCTGATCATACAATGCATCCACCTTATGCATACCAAGTATCTACCTGATAGATATCATCATACATGATCCACCTGATCTTACAGTGTATCCACCTGATACAAATACAAATACATGATACATATCAACATACATGATCTACCTAATCATACAATGTATCCACCTGATACATGGTCCAAGCATCCGACATGATGCATATACAAAATACATACAAATGATCCAACCGATCATATCCAGCATCCAACATGATGCATACATACATATACATATAAATGATCCAACTGATCATACAAAGCATAAACTAGAACATCATCCCAATGCTTGTCATCCAGCGCTTACATCCATAGCCATGTGAAGGATCCTCCTTCCAACATGCTTGGAATGGCTTCAGCAAATGTGTCCATCACTTCTTCCTCGAAGTGTCATCGATCTAAAGAACACCAAGCCTCTCTCTGAAGTACTCAAACTTCACTCTGGCTAATGGCTTGGTCAATACATCTGCAACTTGCTCATCCATCGCAACATACTTTGCTTCGGCTGTACTTAGTGCTACGCAGGGCTTCTTCCTGCTAAACCAAGAGATCACACCTGATCCCTATATGTAGCACTGCCTGCCCAATCTGAATCAACATAACCCTGCAGGTTAAACTTTTGATTCACATCATACTTGAGCCCATAATCAACTGTGTCCTTCAGGTACCTTAGAATATGCTTTACAGCAACCAGGTGAACACTCCTCGGATCTATCAGGAACTAACTCAATGTGTTCACCGCAAAGCAAATATATGATGTCATGTTCGTCAGGTACATCAAGTGTGAAAATCCTCACAGCAGATCTAAGAGATGATGTATAACTCACAAGAGTAATTATGATTAAGCAGGAAAGTAGAAGAAGAGTGAACAATATAGTATAATGAGCAACAGAATAATATGGTACAGTAGAACTTAGATAGAAGCAATAATACTTCACACACACTAATTAATTAATCATAGTATAGACAAATAAATAGTACAATGGTAGAGAGGATTCGAATGCCTAAGGCGGCAATTCGAATTAGCCTCTCAAAGTGATCATACTATCAATAGATTGTCATCGGAGCACAACTAGGTGTCCTCATGATCATCAGAGCGCAACTGGAAGTCTTCATCATCATCAGTGGAGTCATCAATGCTCAAGTAACTATCAACCATCAGTCAAACTAACTCTGGTAGGTGTAACTGAGTGTAACTCAATGTAACTAAGTGTAACTAAGTGTAACTGACTGTAACTGATTGTAACTGAGTGTAACTAAGTGTAACTTGTTGGTTAATTTTGATGATAGTTAATTTACCTTGTTTTAATTGTCAACCAGGTTGCATAAACTCTGAGCTGCTACACTATATGTGCGGGCAAAGTAGTCTCAATGCTCATTCCTCAAGAAACTCTAGTCTACTTACAATAAAATGAAGCTAACACTGAATGACCAATGCCAAGGATCACTAGATCTGTTCTATAGAAAAGAAAACTAATTTGCTGATTCCTATCTCACTGTTAAACTCAATATAGCCTACAGTAGCCTACAGTAACCAATCAAAGAATTATCAAATTGCAATGCTATGACTTTTAGGACAAAACAGCCTGCTAGGAAAATAAATACAATCTTAAGCTACAGCAGTTGTTAAAGCAACTAACAATCTCTACAGCAATCTTAAGCTATAGTAACTACAGTTTATTTTCAACACAATCAACCTGATAAGGGAAGAATTTATCCATCAAATTCATATGCTTAATCGACTTCCATTGACCTTGTTTTCTATCTAAACTCCAAATCTAATACTTAAATCCATACAAACATTTCCAAAACTGAAGTAAACTTATGACCTTGTGACTTTGAATTGTCAACACACACAGCCTACCAAAGGAGAGCTTGACTGTTTAGTGATATTTGAATATACTCTGTTTATGATTTGTTCATACAAATGCACACAAGAGAACACCAAAACTATTCAGATTCTGCTCATCAATAGATGTTAGAGCTGTGTAATAAATATTCATTGGTTTTGGTTTACATATATATATTGTGAAACTAATTGTTGATTCAAGGGAACAATATTATAAACAAGGACTCTTTCCCAAGACTCATTCAAGTACAACTTCAGCTTTTATTCAATCTTTCATTCAATAAGAAATAAACCCTAGATGCTCTATGACTACGGTCTTCAAACCCTCTACTCAATATTGCAAATGTTGTTCAAATCTTGCAAACTCGATAGTAAAAGAATGGGCTATTCATTAATTACTCTCATGCTGCAAAAAAAAGGTTTTTAATAGCTAGAGTCGAATTCATTATTCAAGTTGCCAATACTACGCCACACACTGGAAATCAAATGGAATATCTAAACCCATATCATTCCTTAATTTATTTTACAGTCCTGTGAATAAGAAGAGTTCGAACCAATCCTGTAGCTATCACTATATCGCTATATGCTGGTAATGTGAAAAATGTACAACCCAATCTACTTGTAATCCTTCATTCTACAATAACCTAGATCAAATCCTTCACACGATTTATGCATTCCATATTCCAAACAACCATCCACACTAAAGACTAATGAGATCGAAATACAAAAACACTCCTATTAATTCATTGATTCGGTCCTATAGCCAAACTGGGTGCATGTAATAATCAATTGTTTTCTGCAAACACAAGCCTTATCATGAAGCACGAGCAAACAAAACCATTATCATTATGTTATGAAACAGTACCAAAGTATATAAGTTTTACCCTACTTACAGAAATACAAACCACACATATATACAGAGAATCGGTGGTGAAGGTCGGCCCTGTCCTCAACGCCTGCTAATTTAAATCATAGCCTTTAACGGAAAATAAACACTAAGTATATTAAAAATAGAGTTTACAGTTTCTATGAATACCTCCTCCCCATCTCAGGGTTTCAAGTGTCATCTTTATACTGAGTATACAGAGTGAGATCGTCCTGGAAACAACGATCGACATGGATAACAACCCACAGATATCTTGGCATATCTGAGCCAAAAATGGGAGCTCAAATTCCCCAATATACACATACTACTAAAGAGAAAAAATAGCAGCTCCTCGATCGAAGATCATCCCTAAAATAGCAGCTGAGCAATCCTCACAAGCATCGAAAAGATGAGATGAATCCAGGAAAAACGCCCTTATTGTAGATCGAATCCCCAAATCTCTGCATAAATCCTCTTTTGAATGCTGAGACAGGTATGGAGTCGGGTAGCAAAAGAACCCTGCATAGAATAGAAACAAACTTATTAATAACCTATCATTAAATGAAACCTAAAGCCTAATCATATGCATAAAACAAAGGCAAAGTAACAAACAAGCAATTAAAAGTCAATTACCATAGCTTAGCAGTGTTGACCTACAAAAAGACATAATCAGATACAACAAAACTGATTATTATTTGATTCCATTAAGACTTTAAGCTAGAAAACATTATACTGAGTAGTCAAAATAGAGGACCAACATAACTGACTGTAACTGACTGTAATTGACTGTAACTGAGTGTAACTAAGTGACAACTGGACTGGTAGGTGAAGAAGGGCGAGTTGCTCCCTAAAATCAAGGAAGAAGGGCACATTAAGAACTGGAAGGCTAAAATTGAATAGTGAGAAGCTCCTGGGGGCTGGCTAACTGAGGGCTAGGTGCTGGACTGATGGCTGGAATGCATGCAAAATGCATGCAAACCCTAGAATGCATGCAAACCCTAAAGGTGCATGCATGACTGAAAATGTAAATGATCAAAATACTGGTGGGACTAGGATGGAGTATAGGAATATCCTAACACCCCCCCTTAATCCACCCTGGGCCCTGGTAACTAAGACCAAAGGTCACCCAATACAATGAATAATAACAATCAATAAACCAAGGAAATGGAAAATTTTCATGGGAAACATACCCCCTCCTCAAAAAATAGACTGTAAGGCACACATAAAAATAAATGCTCCAAACTCAAGCATGTGTGATGCTTGGTCATATGTTTGGAGGTATCTTCTTCTTGGGAAGAAGTGGATCATGCTCAAAAAGCATGTGCTTGTACTTGCTCTTTAGATCAAATGTGATGAGAACAAATCCAACAGTATGAGAATGATCCTTGAACCTGTGATTTGAATCAGCTGAGGTAGGATCACATCTGTGAAAGTGCATATAGTCTTTTGTCTTCTCCTTCGAACCACCATGGGTGAGATTATGCCAAAAATAACTATTAGATGTTTGCTTGAAATCAAAATTAGATTTAAGACTTAAAAGACAGTTTCTTGAGATCTCCTTTGAACCAACAGGGGTGAGATCAAAACTATCATATGCATGAGAAATTATCCCAAGCAGTCATTGCTTAGAACCCAAATTAGATACAAGACTTGAATCATGGCTTCTTGAGATCTCCTTTGAACCATGAGAGGTGAGATCAAAACCAGTATATGCATGAGAAATTATCTCAAGCGAATGGCCATGGCCATATTCTTCAATGACCTTCTGAAAGCATGAATTTATGATCATATAGTAGTATACAAGAGGAGATAGTTGGAGAGGAGTGAATGCGTTACCTTCAATAGCTGTTTTGACCTCTGAAATAATCATGTGATCTTGATGCATACCAATAGACTCTGGTGCAAGAGAGGATTTAGGACCTTCTGCAATATCTAGAGTGTGAGCTGGCATAGAAAGAGAAGAAAGTTTGAGCATGAGTGGAGAATCTGCAAGTTCTTTGTCAACAACTTCAATATGAGATGATACTGGTGCATGATCTGAGAGACCATGAAGAGGAGCGAATGCATCACTTTGTTTTCTTTCAAATGGGTTGGGACCAAGTCCTTCATTCTCTTTGCCAAATTTTTTATCTAGGTGAGCCCATAGCTCTTGTGGAGTTTCAATATAAATAATGATTGGGAGCAATATGTAATCTGGCATAGTAAGCTTCATTCTTCCAATGTGCATGTCACCTTTATTCAACTAGTCAATCTTCTCTTCAGAGGATTCGAACTCTCTTTCAAAATAATAATCAAAGAGATCATGGCTCTTCAAATATGCTATTATTTTTGGTTTCCATTCATCATAGTTGAATAGAGAAAGAGGAGTGATTTCTTCTAATTTTGGATACATTGAAGCTGTAGAAGACCTGCAAAAACAATATAGAATAACTGCAACTGCTACTGCTGCAAAAATGCAGAAACTGTTGCACTCGAAATCTTGGTAATAACCTGCAAAAAACTCTCAAGAATGGAGATAAACAATACTCTCAACATGCTCTGATACCATGTGAAAATCCTCACAGCAGATCTAAGAGATGATGTATAACTCACAAGAATAATTATGATTAAGCAGGAAAATAGAAGAAGAGTGAACAATACAGTATAATGAGCAACAGAATAATATGGTACATTAGAACTTAGATAGAAGCAATAATACTTCACACAGACTAATTAATTAAGCATAGTATGGACAAATAAATAGTACAATGGTAGAGAGGATTCGAATGCCTAAGGTGGTAATTCGAATTAGCCTTTCAAAGTGATCATAAGATCAATAGAGTGTCATCGGAGCACAACTAGGTGTCCTCATGATCACCGGAGCACAACTAGAAGTCTTCATCATCATCAGTGGAGTCATCAATCCTTAAGTAACTGTCAACCATCAGTCAAACTAACTCTGGTAGGTGTAACTGAGTGTAACTCAATGTAACTTAGTGTAACTGACTGTAACTGACTGTAACTGAGTGTAACTAAGTGACAACTGGACTGGTAGGTGAAGAAGGGCGCATTAAGCAACTGGAGGGCTAAAACTGAATAGTGAGAAGCTCCTGGGGGTTGGCTAACTGAGGGCTAGGTGTTGGACTGATGACTGGGATGCATGCAAAATGCATGCAAACCCTAGAATGCATGCAAACCCTAAAGGTGCATGCATGACTAAAAATGTAAATGATCAAAATACTGGTGGGACTAGGATGGAGTATAGGAATATCCTAACATCAAGGAATCAATCATCTGATGATACATAGTGACATCAACTGGTTCAGATGAAGCATCACATAGAAGCTTCAGGTTCGATGCCATAGCCTCACATTCCATCATTCGGAACCTCTTCAGGATCTCTACTGCATACTTCCCTTGTCCAAGGAAGATTCCATCTACACTCTGCCACATCTCCATGCCAAAAACAAATAGTGCATCATCCCCAAGTTCTTCATCTCGAACTCGGCAGCAAGCTTCCGCTGCATGCTGGCAATCAATCTATCTTCACCTGTGATAAGCAGGTCATCCGCATACAAAAGTAGTGTCACTGGATTGCCTTCGTCAACCTTGTAGTAAAGGTTGGAATCCGCTTTACTCTTGGTAAATACCAAACTGGATAGAAAGCTGTCTATCCTACCAAGTTCTGCACACATATATGACTACACCATTCAAGAAGGCTGTCTTGAAATCCATCTATGTATCTTCTATTTCATCACTTCTATATTTCTCTATGTTTCCATCTACAGCATGCTTGATCTGGTAGATCCATACGGAAGTCATAACAAACTTCTCTTTAGGTCTTGGGACTACATCCCAAACATCATTCTTCATGATCGTCGGATCATGGCATTCTTCCCATATCCTGGGAACTTCAATATCTTCAATGGATAATTTTGTTGCTGAACAAATGTTGTAGTTCTTCTTTTGTAGGTGATGGCATACGATCTTTCCTACACAACAAGTTAAATTGCATGATTAGAAAACATCTCATAGTTTTTAGAACAAATTCTTACACATAAAGAAATATGTCGTACAGTCATGCAATTATCTTAGCCAATGCTTCAATACAACATTTATCCATATCCCGTAACTTTCTAGATGCCTTCCAATCTCTACCAGAACATTGTTAAGAGTGTGCACAACTCCCAACATGTCAACAAAGAGGTTTCATTCTAGATAAGTAGCAATGGAATGTTGTACGGTGCCATAGGACACTTACCCATGCATATTTGTAGTATACTGTTCATCAATGCAACTATTCTAATATGCATAATACACAACCTAATTCTAGGAACATCAGTATATACATTATTGAACAGTATTATTTAAACAATAAAATATGCAAGTAATGACAAATCAAATACTTATCTTTGCTTGTTTGTTGGGTTGACTCCCTCTTAGTCTTTGCTTCTTTTCTGCAACTCCATTCTTATGTGGATTGTGAGAAGTGGTCAACTCCCTCTAAATATCTGCATCCTTGCAGAAACTACTGAAGTGTGCTCCTTTGTTTTCTTGCAGGAACAACTGGAGTGTGCTCCCTCTTGATCTTTGCTTCCTGGATTACCTGTCCTTGAACTTACATCCATCCTTAATCACTATGCATGCTTATTAGTATCATCATTGTGTTATCCTTGAGGTCTCATACATAATCACACATTTATTAGTATAATCTTAATACTATCAAAACACAATAATCTTAAACATGTATATTCATGATCATTCACAGATAATAAACATTAGTATTCAAGGTTTCAGGGAAGTCTTCTTTTACTCATACATATTCTTATTTGATCATAGGACTCTTCTGGTTAGTTGAATCATCAATCAAGATAACAGATATAATATGCATAAAACTTGTGATTATTCAAACCTATACCTTCATGATTCTTCTGGTTAGTCATATCATCAATTATGGTAAGAAACATAATATGCATACAACCATGATTATTCAAACCTATGACTTCATGAATAATCATTATCAACAACACAACAGTATAAGATCCTAACACAAGGTAGGATTCTAGCTTGATATAGGAAAAACATACCTGGATTAGCATGCTAGCGAGTTATGTTTAACATACCCGCATAATGTCTTCTAGTTCTCTTCAGTGACTTCATTAGAGAGATTTTGAGGTCGAAAAATGGCCTCCTAAAAGATGTACTACAAAAATATGAGATATATTAAAATATTAGGAATTGGGAGTTTTATGGGGTAGGTATATATGACAAGTCACCTCCCACATTATTTTCTATGCACAATATAAATAACCATGGTTGAGTTACTTTTCAAAATTCACTAGAAATAAAATTAATAAAATAAGTCTACATTGATGTGACTAAGATTCATTGTAAATTTCCAAAAATTTATTGTCCTTTAGCATTTATTTGTCTTGAACTTGCAAATGAAATTAAATAATAAAAAACATTTTTAAGAGCTATTTTTTTAATTTTATGTTGACTTTTTATATTTAGTACTTTTCTCATGAATTTAATATAATGTAATTTAATTGAGAATTTATTTACATATAATATGTTAATAATATTATTCTAATCCACATTGCATTATTATTATTATTATTTATTAAATCTATTATTATTCTTTATTAGTTTGACATTATGTTATTAAATAGAGTGGAGTGAATATATAATTTAAAATTAAAAACATAAAAATGATAATATATTATTTTATAGACAAATGTGAAAGGACTTTCTTTATGAATTAAGAGTACTTCACTTGAAAATGACAATAATATTATTTTATGAGAAAGTGTGAAAAGACATTCATTATGAGTACTTTACTTGAAAATGACAATAATATTATTTTATGAAAAGACTATCATTATGAGTACTTTACTTGATGACTTAAAAGTACTTACACCATTACTTTGGTTAACTGTGTGTTTTCATCCACCATAGAAAATTTGACAAATAAGCATTCTTAACTCATGAAACGCCACCTCAACCAAGGGGGATGATGTTATCTACTAGAATGTGATTGGTTGTTTTTTATAGTACATTTTATTTGTTTGAGGCCATTTTTTGACCTCAAAATTTCTCTAATGTGTGCTAGTAACCTGCATGTCTCATAAGTTAACCATTGTAGAACCAATTTATACATACCTCGAAAGTAGATCTTCTATGTGATCCATGACAATGGATGAATCTTTGTCTTCATGTCACCATGAACATATTTTCTTGAAGTAGAACATCATTTGACTTTCTTGGTGTACCTTTTGTGTTAACAAACAACATAAACCTCATACAACATCACAATGCATTAGTACAATCATAAGTGTCAAAACCTTAATCAACGAATATATTCTATTAAGGTGATACGACAAGTCCAGTAATTAATCAAGATTGTACTGTAATGATATGAAGACAAGCATATGATAAAATTAACCATGAAACATACTTGTAAGCCATACCTGTCAAGATTGCTTGTAATCTTCTTATGGAAGGCCTTAGCCTCATCTCCCTCTGAGATAGGAACTTCTTCACTTATGCAGGTGACCAATCCATCTTCTTCTAGGATTAACCCAATCAACTTGATTTGCAAGAATTGGACCTGGAGCTGGATTAGGGTTTGTCAAAGAAACCCCAAAAATTCAAACTTTGAATTTCAAACTTCCGAAAGGATAGAAATATCCACCTTGATGAGCTGATCAAGTTGGTATATTAAGAATTTGAAAACTGTAAAGTTTCACCCCTCAAAATTGCCTTTTAGATTTCTGGATTCACAAGGAGGACCCTTAATTAGGGTTTGAGTTTCTTGGAGCTTCACCCAACCAAAAGATTTGATTCAAAACTCTAAGCTTCAATTTTTCTGAGGAGCTTCCAGCCGTGGTCACAGATTTCCAAAATTCCAATTTTTGCAGAAGCCCTAATTTTCCATCTTTCCGATCAAAGTCCCGAACTGGTGTTTGATCAAGCCCGCCCTTCTGCCCAACCAAAAAATCTGTTCTTGGTCTCTAAATTTTGATTTTGATGAGTATCATCCAGCCGTGGTCTCCGATTAAAAAAAATTCAAATTTCTCTGAAGCCCTAAATTCCAGAAGCCATGAATGAAGGTACTAAAAAATAATTCTGTTTGACAGAAATATGTACCTGATTGTTTCTGGTGTAACTCCAAACTTTTCAATCCACAGGGTCTAAAACATTTTCTTGAGATAATCTAACCTATTATCTTTCCATCCCGATAGGTCTGACCTCAATTGGATTCTCTGAAAGATAGTTATGCCAAGTGTCGCAACGTCACCTGTTTATGGGATAATACAGGAGAGCGAACTTGTACGGCGTTCCACGTGTCACTAGTTCAACTTTGGCCTCTGAAAACTTTTCTTGAGATATCCCAACCTGTTACCTTTCCATCCCTATAGGTTCGACCTCAATTGGATTCTCTGAGAGACAGTTATGCCAAGTGTCGCAACGTGACCTGTTTATGGGATAATACAGGAGAGCAAACTTGTACAACATTCCACGTGTCACTGGTTCAACTTCGGCCTCTAAAAACATTTCCTGAGATAGTAGCATCTGTGTACTACCTGTCACATTTTATGAAATTTTATTTGGAGCTTCCTAGCCCAATTTATGACCTTTTTCCCAAGGTCACCTGATTTTGACTTAGATATGGAAGAGGCAGAAACCCTATATTGTACAGATCATAAATCACAAATTACAATGAATTAGAGGTTTTCCTTTGGACACAAGGTACATGTGGATCTGATATTCGACTTGTAAAAGTTTTAGGTCTAAAAACTTCGCCAAAATGGATTTATAGGGAAGTGATATGATGATTGGTTTTTTCTATATCAAGCCCTAGCATCGTAAGTGCAACAAGTGTCGTACATGCCATATCATGCCTTCTTTCAGGCTAGCTCTGATCCCATGTTAAATTTTTAGAATTTACTTCAATCTGATCTAGGATCTTAACCAAGAGAACAACATGTACAGCAAATCTACAGCATATCAATCATGGACACAATAATGCAAGCACACAAGAGACACAAAGTTTACTTGGGGAAAACCATAAAGGTGAAAAACCCCAATAACTTCCTCAGAGATAGATAGAGCAATGATACAACCGGAATACAAGAGATAGTCTTCTCCTAGTAGCAGAGCCTCCTCCTCCACAAGTGCGCCACTCTCCCAAGTGTGAGTGAGAGAATATAATGTGTAAAATGAGAGAGACACACTCTCTATTTATACACTAACTTGACTTGACCTTTACTCAACCAGGTTGGCCTCAACTTAACCACTTAACATAATGCTGACTAGGTCGACCCCCACTAGGGTGGTATAATAACCCTTTGATCCACATGGATGACCCCCAATAGGGTGGTCTAATAACCCTTTGAACCACATGATTTATACAGGGCCGACCCCAACAAGGTGGTCTAATAACCCATCAAGTGTAAGTTACGACACTTACAATATAAATGATGACACTTCCATATAGAGGAATAATAACATCTCTATAGGAATACAACCACTTCCGTATAGAGGAATAATAACATCTCTATAGGAATACAATATACACATATGTGAAATACATTCCGAAGCTACATATACATCAACATAGGGTCCAAGAAACAGTCCAATCACCTGGCTGATCTGTGGCAAGTATTTTTGCATTGTCGCAAATACAATATCCGCTTGAACCCGCTCAAGTGTGTTAGTTACGTTATTGGGATTCATTGATTTCCAACAAGGGATCACCATTGATACTTTGAAGGTTCAATCCATTATGGAACTTCCCTCACCACATACATTATGCCAATTATAGAGCCTTCAAGCGAAAGCCAAATTTCTCTGTCGCTTCATTCTGGACTATGCTACGAAAGTTCATGGTTTCCTTTGCTTGCTTTGGACCCACGTCCCTTTTGTTTGGTATGAACTAGCGCAAGCATCTTTTGAACTCCTCGAATAAGAATTGAATTCTGCACCTTTGATTTCACCTCCTGATTTCATGAAGGATTTTATCCTTTACGTATCAGCATCTGAACATGATGTTTCCAGTGTGTTAGTCCAAGAAGATAGTGCACGACAAGAACAGGTGATTTACTATGTGAGTCAGACATTCTCTGGACCACCGTTATGTTACCCTCATGAGGAGAAGTTGGACCTCATCGTTTTCTTCTCGGATCAAAATTTACGACACTACATCCTTATGAGTCGAACTATAGTTGTGGATGACTCCAACCCCATGCTCTATCTCTTGCGTCTCCGCCTCCTTCAGGGCCGTGTGGCTAAATGGGTCATTATACTACAAGAGTACAACTTAACATTTGCAACACCCAAGAGTACCAAATCCCTTGTCTTGACACAACTAATGACTGAATTACCCTCTTCGTCAGCATCAGCACCTATTACCACTGAATTTCATGATGACCACTTGTTCATTATTTTGTCAGATGACCCATGTTATGGTGAAATCCTGTTGTGTTTACGAACACAAAATTTTTGACCCAACCTCGATCGCGATGCTTAACACCATCTCTGTCATAACGCTTCCCGATATATCCTCCTAGGTGATATCCTTTATCGACGCAGTGCCAACACCATCTTACATCGATGCCTCACCCATGATGAGGCCAAACAAGTTCTAAACGATTTCCACAGTGGATCTTGTGGTGGTCACTTCTCCGGAATGGCTACTGCCCAAAATTTCATCCACGCTGCGTATTTTTGGCTCACCCTTTTCATTGATTGCATCACAACAGTTAAACATTGTTGGAACTGCCAACTTTTTTCCCCCAAATCCAGGACCCCTCCTACCCCTCTCCATCTAGTCATCATTGCTGGCGCTTTCTGCAAATGGGCCTTTGATTTTATGGAGTGCAATCCTCCCTCGACGAATGGCCATAAATACATCATTGTGGCCATTGACTATTTCACTAAATGGGACAAGGCCATGCCTACATTTAACTGTAAAGCTCAAACCGCAACCCGTTTTTTTTTCAATCATGTCATTACCCGATTTGGTGTCCCCAAACAACTTGTCTCCGAACATAGAAAACACTTCGAAGACACCGTTTGGAAATAGTTATCTACCTTTCTGAAATTTGACCACCAGTATGCCTCATCCTACTACCCCCAAGGGAACAACCAAGTTGAGGCTATCGACAAGATCTTGAAGACCATTCTTCAACGAACAGTAAACCAACACAAGTCCAATTGGCACCGTATGCTCTTTCCTGCACTTTGGGCTTACCACATGTCCACCAAGACTGCCACAGGTTTTACCCCTTTCCATTTGGTTCATGATGTAGATTCTGTTCTTCCCATCGAGTGTTAGATTCCCACTTTACACATTATTATTGAACTTCTCCCGGACACCTCACCACTTGAGAAACGCTTAATCCTTTTGGAACAAGCCAATGAAGATCGTCGAACTGACTTACAAATCACCGAGGCTGCTAAACTTCGTTCCAAAGCCAGTTATGATAAGTATGTCCACCCCCGTACCTTCCAAGAAGGAGATCTAGTACTTGTTTATGACCAAGCCCATGACAAGACCGGTAAAGGAAAGTTTGAATCCATGTGGAAAGGCCCTTACATTGTTCACACTTGTCTCCTCAAAAGGGAATACATCCTTACCGATTCAGAAGGCCATCCCTTAGCCAACACCCACAATGGGTTGTATCTCAAATGTTTTTACCCATAAGCAACTATATTACTTTTTTGAAGGTTGTATTTTTTCTAAAATACAAGAGCATAGTTTACATGGTTTAACCTTAATTACAAACTACAACTCAATTGTGTTAAGGGAATTGGGAGGAGTTACAATGGAAAATATAATTTTGACAAGAGGGCACTATGTTGACCTCCTAATTAATGGTCAAGTTATTGGGATATGAAGGGTTGAATCTATAGAGACTAAAACTTATTATGGTGGAGAAATGCTTAATGCAGGATATGTTATGGTTTTGATAATTGATGTCATTGAACCAAATTTGATGAATAGGGCATACATCCATGCAAGGTCATGGATTTGAGGCATAACAGAGGTAAAGCAAAATCTTGAAGCATGTGTTAAGTGTTATTGATAATACATCGAATGTTTTTTTAACAAATACTAAGTTTCTTTAATTTGGTGTATAGGTGCAAATGTCTCTTCTTCATTTTCTAATGGAGAAAAGGCATATATTCTATAATGAGGAGTGAAGGTGGGTCTTGTAATTATATTTTCAAATTGTAGTTTCATTAATTATTATAAAAACAAAATAAATTATTTGAATGGTGGTTCAGTGTGTGCATGTAAGACTTACTCATTTCATAAAAATAGAATAAAAATATTAGATTGATGTATATGTTAACATATCATTAGTTTGTTCACAAGAATGGGGCCACTGTAATTATTCTTTTTAATTGCCATTTAACTCCTTGTAGAGTGCCATTTGTATACAAATGGAAAAAATGATAATACATAGGAATTGTAACATGATTTTTTAAAATGTTTTTAAATATTATGTTTTGATGTCCTCAAGTAATGAAGTGGAGCAATGTTAATGTCACATATGTGGTTGCAATGCATATGGGAATTAATATCAGTCAAAATATGTTGTTGATATCTGAAGTGGAAGTAGTTTTCTTGTCGTCATACACTAGAGATGAACCAAATTGTCATATTCAAAGAAAACCAGATTGGGAATTTGGTGACAGGTCCTATTTTTTAAGGCCTTTTCAGTCATAATTATTAAAATACTGCTTAAAAATTATGATGTTACAATATGGATATTAAATGTCATTGACAAGTACATCCAACACGTATTTGAAAAATCAAATATTGATATAAGGGACTTTATATTCACATGGGATAGGTCTCGTTGTTGCTTGCAAACAAAATTCAAAGCATGGAGTATAAAACAATTTTACGACAAAAGGTTGAGTGATGTGTGGTCCCAGTATGGAGAATCAAATGTATTGCTGATAGATACATCAAATCCTACTCAATTGTTTGGATATTGGTCAAACCATATCTTGATAAAGGCCTATACAGGAAGAGAAATATACCTGGATTATGCAAGTTTTATCTCCCTTTCTTAAGACATTTTACTATATGAAAGAAAAACTTGAGTACATTAGTATGTTCAATAGAACATCAAATTCATTGTAGTAGATGAAGTTGTTTTTTCTAGAAATTTGATCACAAGTACAATCCAATTTTTCAGGACGACTTGGACATACTTTTTGATGAATAAATTTGTACAATTTTATATTTTTTTGAAATATATTGGATTTGATAGTTATATTAATGTACATTTTTATTATTGTTTAAAATTTCTTTTGCATTAACTTTATTGCACTACAATTTTTTTTCATGGTCAATGGTTGGTTTCAAGACAATACTACTTCAACCATCTCAAATATAGATAATTAACATCTAGGAGTATTATAGTATGAACTTATGTGTGCAAATTCATTGGATTATTCCTATATAATATATATCAATGCCACAGTCGAGATATTAGAGATTCATCATGATTTGTGTCTTATCCATCTAGTTCTAATTGAGATTTAATATTTCCTTTTGAATGTTGATGTATTTGTAACTTTAGAAGATATTCTTCTATGTATTACATTTTTACTTTATTGTATCCCCAACGGAGATGTATTATTCCTCTGATTGGAAGTGTCGTCATTTGTATTTGCAAGTGTTGCAAGTATTATTGTAAGTGTCACAACTTATATTTGATGGGTTATTAGACCACCTTACTGGCGTCGTCCATGTATGAGTTGTGTGGGTCAAAGGGTTATTAGACCACCTTAGTGGGGTCGGTCTAGAGTCAGTTTATGTTAAGTGGTTAAGTTGGGGTTGACCTACTTAGAGTAAAAACTCAAGTGAAGTAAAGTATAAATAGAGAGTGAGTGTGTCTCATTCTATTCATTCACTCATTCATCCAACTCGCATTAGTTGAGAGATGAGTGCGCACTAGTGAAGGAGGAGTAGCTGCTGGAGTTATCTATCTTGGGTTTGATAATTGTGATCTTCTATTGTGGCTTATTCTATCTCTGAGGAAGTTGCAATTTTTTTCACCTTCTTGGTTTTCCTTGAGGAAACTTTGTGTCTCTTGGGTTAATGAATGTTATGTTGTGCTTGTTATTCTCTTAGTAGGATCCTAGATAATGTTTGAATGCATTTATTGAAAAATTAACATGGTATCAGAACCGTGCTAAGAAGAAGACACTATGCAGCTGCGGAATCTAGGGCTTCTTAATATTTGGTTTTCTCTCCTTAGTTTATCAAAGGAAGGAGGCTAGGATGACTCTCCTTGGAAGGGCACATCTTTTTGGTGAGACAGAATTCAATTCTGAGCACTTTCAGTTTTTGGCTCGTCAGTGCTGCGGGAAATTAGGGTTTCAGAGAAAGTTAGAATTTTTAGAATCCAAGACCATGAAAGGATTCCCCTCAAGAAAATTGAAGTTTAGAGACCAAGATCAAACTTTTTGGTTGGTAAGAAGGCCGGGCTTCATCAAACCCTAAATTGGGATTTTGATTGGAAGGGTTGAAAATTAGGGTTTCTGCAAAAGTTGAAATTTTTGGAATCTATGACCACGGCTGGATGCTCCTCAGAAAAATCGAAGTTTAAAGCACAAGATCAAACTTTTAGGCTGGGTAGAACCCCAGGCAATATCAAACCCTAGTTCGGGATCTTGTCCAAGAAATCCGGAAGTTTCAAAGGAAATTTTGAGGAGTCAAATTTTGTAGATTTCAAAATTGAAGTATACCAGCTTGATCATCTCAACAAGGTGCATCTTTCCATCCATTCAAAAGTTCGGAATTCAAAGTTTGAATTTTTAGGGTTTCTCTAACAAACACTAATACAGCTCCAGATCCAATTTTCAACAAATCAAGTGGTAAGACCTAAAACTTTCTATTTCCATTTGAAGTAATCTTTAAGATGTCTCACCACACCAAGCTTGAGGATAAGCTTGAAGGAGTTGATAACTTCCGAGCATGGTGTGAAAATTCCCACATAAGATCCAAAAAGATGATGTAAACCTCACACTGAAAGAATTTAGGAATAATAGAAGATGAAAGGAGCATTAGAACATAGATCCAAAGAAGCTCCGATTGAGGATGAATAATTACACATGTTACATAAAATTGAATAGTAAACTGGTAAATATACAATGCTGAGGATGAGGATTCGAATTCACTAGGTGTAATTCAAATTAGCCTTCATGCACAGATCCATAATCAGTGGAGAGTCATCAAAGCATAACTAGGAGTCCACCTTCTCATCAGTGATGTCATCAATGCACAAGTAATGGTCATCTGGGAGTCAAACTGAATCTAATTGAGTGTGGTTGGTGTAACTGGCACATGGAAGCACTAATGTAGTGAATTAGGCTTAGTAGAGGGCACAGATGGAGCTAACTGGAGTTAGAACAGGCTGTCTAGTCAAACTCGAGGTCCATCTGAGTGATAAGGTCAGTTCGGAGTCAGTTAGTCCTTAAATCAAAGAAAGAACTGAAGATAATTGAACTAAATTGGACTAGTAGGTGAAGAATAGTTTCTCTGCTTTCATAAGAATAGATTGGATTCCTGCATTTAACTCATGATAGTCATGCATGTAGTTTAACATCATGTAGTAGCATGATTAGTGCATTTGCATATCTAGTTAGCTTATATTAGAATAAGCTTTAATACTGCACATATAGTGTTTGCATCTCACAAGATACCTTCCCAGGTTGACAATTAAATGTTGAATTAGATAGCAATTTACCCAGCATTTTGGCATTGTTGTCGGGGAGGTGCTAAAGGGATTGGAGTCTAGGTAGATAGGGTTAGATAGGTTTCTTTTACATTACACAACAAGGGGGAGGGGAGAACAGTAGGATGAGAGGTAAGAACCTGCGCATCCACTATAGTGGGGTGCCCCAAAGCCTTGTTGTTCTTTCACACTAGTGTGTTTATTGTATGCAAAGTTTGTTTTTTTCCACCAAAATGCTTTTCTTTCAGCAAGTTTAGGTATGTTTACTTTCCGTAGTTTAATTTCATATAGGTGTTTTTTCATAAAAGTGTGTTGTGTTTAATTTTGCAAATTTTTTTAAGTAGTAGAAAGTATTTTAAAAACACATAAAAAAAAATGGGTGTTGTAAGAACCCCAAGGATTAATCCATGTGTTAAGTAGGATCTATCAACCAACAAAATGGATTCCGAGGTGACCATCAGTATGAGAAAACTCTCTCAATTCCCAGAAGCGGTTGGGAATTCTTCTTATCAGGTAGAACACATCCTGATAGCAGTTAAGAGTTTATCTACCTCTCCTGACACAACAAACATACCAAAGTCCCAGGAGCCACAAAAGGATGTTCCTTGCCAAATTGCAAAGGAAATTGATAACTTGGGAACTACATCCAAAGGAGAGAAACCGAAAATTAAAGAGTTCTCTACATGCAAGCTGGCAGATCCTATGCATACTTCCGAAATCAATCAACCAAGAGGAGGGGATCTGCATGACATAATGAAGGAAGGTGAATACCACGACTACATTGAAATATGGTTTCAAGAGGTAACCCAACCACAATACCATTCCTTCATTCGACACCTTCTAATGCAAAGACAAGTAAGTTGGTTGAACTTCCACATTCAGGTAATCACTGCTTTAACTTTTTCATATGTGGATATAGGTATGTTTTTCATTTTGCTTCGCACATGGTTACATTGGAAAAGTTTTTACACTTGAATAAAAAGTTTTTCTTTCTTTTAGATAGCATAGGATAGTTTGTATATAAATAAAAAGTTGTATGTGGTTAGATATTCATACAACTTCACTTTCTCTTTTCATTTAAAATAAAAGAACTAAGAATAAGATCATGTTAATCACTAATCCAAAACAATCTTACATCATTATTCATTTTCACACATGCATATTTCTTATTATACCAGTTACTCAAGACCAACTTTAAACATCATGGGGATTTGTGATAAATTGAGGTCTATCTAAAACATAGAGTTCACTCGTACATCCTAGCTTCATTATCAGGACTTGTTATTTAAGCATCTCTACTACATAGTAGCATAAGGGTGAATGAAATTCCTAATTTGTGGGGAACACTACTATAACTCTATTTGAAAGAGGCGAGCTTTGGGACTAGAGACACCTTTCATTCATTATCTTATGGCTCCATCCACTTCACATTAATAAACTCAGCCATCTATGTCTTTGATTTAGTTAGCTCACTTGCAGTATCCAATATATTGGGAGAAATATATTTATTTGGTTCAAAAAAAACAAAAAGTTTTAAATAAATTATCCTCCAACCGATATACCATCCCATCCTATAGCACGGTTTTTGGAGATGCTCCCCCATTCACTCCTTCATATTCAAATTTAATTGCTGAAAATCTATAAGGAGTGGAAACACGGGGACAAGAGCCTCTGATGCAAAATGGGTTTAAGAGGTTGACCCGCTGGAGTACTGAACAAGCTTGCTGGCAGCAAGTACCGGCCTATGGTATGACTAGGTAAACCTGATAGGGTACTGAATAGGCCTAGCTGAAAGAGGGGAATCTACCTAGAAAGGATAATTTATAAAAAGTATATGGTTCTTCTATGCCTCAATGTATGGAATTGTTTGTGAGTTTAGCTAGAAAGGAGTATATATGGTTAAGTTATGGTAAATGAACTTCATCTATCCGCCATTTGAGAATGTTTGTAAGTTTCACTTAAGACCTTTTTGCCTAATTCATACTATACCTAGGATGTCACTATCCTAGAGGTGGGACCCATAAACTTAGGAGTCTAATGAACCTAAAATGCAAACTCTATCCATCATTACTTGAATAACAATAAACCTTGAGAAGTAGCAGGGATGACTAGTCTCCTATAGGCTTTATAGACTATCTATACCCTCATGTTTTCTATTTTGGTAGACATGAGGAAAATCCCCTATCATAGCTTCTATGTGGTCTTCGTGAGCATAAACTGATGAATTTGCATGCATTGAAGAATCTGCCTTACCTGCTGAGTGTTGTTGATCTAGAGTGTTAACATAAGAGAACACAACCCAGTATTAATTCATTCATGGAACGAGGACGTGCCATACCTTTGGTCTGGGGGAGAGTCTCAATTTATATGGTCTTCATAAGCATGAATTATTACCAGTTGGCGGGATTCTATGTATTAAGAAATCTTAAATAATATGAAGTTGTTTTGGTCATCTCATAACATAACATTTTTTTTCTAAGTTCTAGTTTTTCATGCAGTAATAAAGTTGGCTTAGTTTTGCTGAGAGATTGTTGATCAAACAGAGTTTTTGAGTAAATGAAAGACCACTTCCAATTCATTAATGGAACGCGGACGTGCCATACCTTTGGTCTGGAGGAGCGTTGGGCTCCAGAATTTCTCTTTATAATGAATTTATTTACATTAATTTCTCGCCCTATTTACTGTGATTTAATACATCTATGTTCAATAAGGTTATCTTTTGTTTTTTTTAATTAATTAAATCTCATAATTGTAGAGTAAGCATAATATGTTATTTTTGATACATTAGACGCAATATTGGGTAAATAATAAACATTTTGGTACTTCATCTGACCTTTCATTCAACCCTTCTTTCAACCCTAAATTCCGCATTGAGTTTGATTGCGTATTTCTTATTGAGTCATTGGTTTGATTTATATTCATCTTATACTTCTTGCTAGTCCTATTGATCCTGCATGAACAAATTAAAAACACAAAGTGATGATGAGTTTTAAAGCATTGATTTAAAAATTAAATAAAGAAGAAAATGAAAAAATATTAAAAAAATGAATTTAATTATCAAAACAATTCTTTTTACTTTTCAAACTCACTCATATTTAAATAAACTAAAACACAAAATGGGATATGATATTAAAAGTCCTTATTAAATCCCCATGTCACGTGCCTTTTCAAATCTTTTCACATTGGTTATTTGAATATCATTCTTTGAATATATATATCATGCACATTCATGTTTTATAATTACCATAGATTAATGCATATGCAACTAACGCATATTGTTCTATTGTACAGGTCATAATGAAACAATTTTTTTTACAGGTCGTAAACTAAATTCACTCACCATGAAGATGGAAAGGACGTACACACGGGGGCTTCACTAAAAGGCAATATAATACCACGTTCATTCATATTGCAGTATTAAATATTCATGAAAACCAAAAACTTATATTGCTTATATATTAAGGGGCAAAGGGTTTTTTTATTTAATGTAACAATACAAAAATACTTTGGGGTCTTTTTTATATGGGCAGGCTGACAAAAATACTTTGGGGTCTTTTTTAAATTGGGAAGGCATATTAGGAGGGGGTTAAAAAAAATGATTTTGGAAGGTATTTTCCAATATTTAGTGAAATTAGGGGTATTGTTTCATATGCCACGAATGAATGTGCTATGATAGCAGTTTATTGAGTGAAGCCCCCATGGGCACACATCATGGAGGATGATTGGTAAATCACATGATACAGCCCAGCCATAATTTGAACCTGGCACTCAGCAATCAAGGTGGCCAACAACCCAGCACCAATTCAGTTCATAAATCAGAATTATAAACTTATTGCATTTACAGGTCATACAGTCGCCCATTTGGACGTCCACGTGTTTTACCAGACAACAAATTTTGGGCTTGATTTCCGGGCAAATGAAGCGGAAATTGAAAATTCTAGAACATGGGTTTTGTGCGGAATAGGCCCATTTAGGTTTTCGTGAGGAATTTCTCCAAAATTCAAAGCCATTTGAGAGCGGTTCGCAGTTCCTTGAAACGGATTTGCCTAGAAAACGTGGTTGGTCATTTTCTAAAAATAGAAATTAGTTTTGACAGCTCAGGGACTTGGGGATTTGGTTCTATCCTTCCCCACTACAATTTTTTGTATAAATAGAGCCTCATAGGGCTAAGAAAGTGTGGTGGAATTGTAATTGTAACTATTGCTACCATTTCTCACATTTTTATGAGCTAAACTCTATAATTCGTTTTTCATTAATAGAACTTGGTTTCTTTCATGGTTGCAAGCATCTGAGTAGCTAGTTGATAAAGAGTTGTGCTTCTGGGGGGCTCACCAGATGATACAAGCCAATCTATTGTGTAGATCTGCATCTAAACCTGTGTTTCCTATGCATTTTTGTTCTTTTGAGAGCTAAGTATTTTCTTCTGGAATTTATTTAATTACATGTTAGTTTGCTTGTTGTTCCATTTGCTTATCAATTAGAATAGATTTAATTTGCTTAAGTAGTTTAGAGTTGTTACAGAGCATTTGTGTGTAGATGTTTTATTTCTGTTCTCTTGTCATTTACTTCCTACTGTAGGTATTTTATTTCATTGATGTAGCCTTTGTTAATTTATTTCTATTATTTCCAATTTGTTTAGCATAACAATTTTCAACTCTCATTGTGCCTTGCCATCACGATTTACCTCTGCATTTTTACCTTTTCCAACACGCCTTTTTGTTTGACAGACAATCCACTCAAGTAGATGCGAGCCGGATCTCCCTAGCTCAATGTGAGCCTAGAACAAATAGTACAGACTATAAACCACATTCCTAGATCTAATTAAGGACCGAGTCACTAGATGTCTTACATTAAACTTGTAGTCCTTTCTCTTGGATGTTACTCCACGTCTCACGGTCGTCAGATCTCAGCTACAAAACCTATCAAGAAACGTAGAACAATGCAAACAAGTAAAGCGCATTGATACAGTAAGAGATCTAAGTAAATAGTTAAGCAGGTAAACTACACAATATCATCAATCAAACCAATATTGGTGGAAAGCATTTATATTACTATAAATATAGGGAAAGTGCATAGAAAATAATGATTACAACTGAGGCCTAACGTAGGAATCCTTCTCCATCCAAGCCAATTCCATATCCTCCCAAGGAAGTGTGAGTCTCTCAATGGATGAGTAGAGATCTCTCCAAGATGATTTCACCAACATGTAGACACTATAGACCTCCTCCCTTTGGAGTGGGATAGAGCTTCATTTATATAGGAATAAGTGGATAGGGTATGGATAGGGTAGGTTGAGATATGGTAGGAGAGAGATAGGGGATCCTTCCAAGAGGTTAGGAACCGAGTGCTAGCTCTCCCAAAAGGTCAGGGATAGGGATCCATGTCAGGTAGCTTCAAGAATGGGCTTGAAGGAGCTATTTTTGTCCATTAACTGACATCATTTCACCCTGCAGTAGAGCGAGATGCGACGTCGCAGGTTGCATGAGTGCAGCGTGCGACAACCTCTCAAAACCTAGCATGAATGTAGTGGTATCTCTTCTAGGTTA
The DNA here is from genome assembly GCA_027924585.1 of Larix kaempferi. NCBI lineage: Eukaryota > Viridiplantae > Streptophyta > Pinopsida > Pinales > Pinaceae > Larix > Larix kaempferi. The sequence continues at coordinate 7,960,170 of BSBM01000736.1, forward strand.
ATGAATTAGCCAATGAAACTTCAGGGATGTATACACTGAATCTCTTGATGGTAGGATTTTAGGTGTAATAGAATGGCCTCCAAAGCATGAAGCTGTTGAGATTGGACAGGTGAAATGCTTTGACAGAAGAAATGGAAATGGCTTGTCAGATGAAGGACGCTGCTACAGTACAACTGACTCTGAGTACATAGTCTCATATGATGTACAACATGGATATCGACCAATACAATGCAGATCCATGGTAGTAATGATCGAGTGAACACAATCATGGCTACTAGACACAAGCATAGATCCATGATGAGATGATAACACAACCACGACCAATACAAATGTGAATTCGTGTGATATGACTCAATACAATCTCCATCGCAACCTGTATAAAACATGACTCCCCAGGGTCTTCAAGCTAAACCCGCAATGATATAAATCTATCCATGTGATTACAAATGTCCTGAAGTCGAACATGGTAGAAACCACTTGATTACCGGTCATTGACATATACCGTTAACTAGTGCGAGCGAGATCACCATTAATGTCAATGATCCCCAAGGTATCACAACATGTATCATCAACCGTGAATAAATGATTTGAAGTCAAAAATTAGATGAAATCTTTCAATCAAGATCCAATGATGTAAACTCATGTCAAAAGCACGGTAACCTTCCATTGAGGCATGCGGGGCCAAGGTACTTGGTTGGTTTCTAGATTCAATCCTCGAATTAGGTGATGAATTCCACAAGGATGAATCCGTCAAAGGAGGGCCATGATGAATCCCCCATCATCGACACGAAACATGATAGATGATATGTAGAGCAAATCAGATGGTACAATAACATGTGATATTGACTCAGAGTAAACCGACATGATGGAAGGTGTACTGACTGTAGATAATGAGTAGTGAAAATATCCTTGAACATGGGAATGGAATGCCTTGGTAGTATTGACTTGATGAGTTATGGTACCAACTCCTAATGCAACTGATGATGGAGGCATTCTTTGAATGACTCAAAGGAGTGACAAGACTTAGGAAGTAGGTGAAACTCGAGGGAAAACGAATGATCCAAGTGAAGTATGCAAATGAAAATGAGTGCCATGTTCAAGAACGACTAGGTACTACCACAAATAAAGGGTGTAACATAAAAGCTTTCATTTTTCCCCATCATGAACGATGAGTGCCTCATATGTTTTTTACGAGCTTGATGAGGGTAACTAGATGCTCGGTATAGCTCATTCCATAGATGATTCCAATCCCAAATATTTTCCAAAGAAGGGATAGGAGGGGTTCATCCCATGGTGGTCCCTTCAATGCAAAAATTTAACGAGTCCATAGAAGGTAAACTCGGTCGTCATTTCATGTTTAGAGAGTTCGAAAAGAACTAAAGAAGACTCCAACGGTCCTTTTTCGTAAAGTTAGCCTCATCGCTCGAGAAAGGGTAAAACAAGGCAGGAGAGGACTCTTCCAGTCATGATTGGCTGGAGTATACCTTTTTCGTAAGTAGTGCCCCCCGGTCCGAAAAAGGGGTAAACTATCACCAGGGAGATGACCGTTCAAATCCTTTTACAAGCATGAACGCATCAAGTTTGCTTGGCGATCTTTTCCTATTTAGGGAGTATGAAATGAGTTTAAAGAGGACCCCATGAACAAATTTGTCATGGTTGATAACCGAGTATGATAAAAGAAAAAAGTAAACTCGTCATAGTTCCTTTTCCGTAAATAGTCCAACAAGGACAGATAAAGTGATACACCTATACTCGTTAGACACACCTTTTTACTCAAAATTTTAATGAGCACGATAATGGTATCAAAAGCACTCAAAATCGTTTTCATATTTGAACCAAAGCACGAAAAAGTAAAAACTAAGCTCAAACCACTTTTCATGTTTTAACCAGAGCACGAAAAAAGGTGGAAAGTAAGCTCAAAAACCATATTACTATTTTTAACGAGCTCAAAGATAAGTTGGAAGAATGCTCATGATGTCTGCTTCATTTTTTAATGAGCTTGTATCAAAAAATGAACTATGCTCAGAATAATGCCTATTGGAAGGGTTCTTCCCAACATGACGGCTAGAGGTTGGAAAGTTTCCCCCCCAGCACAAGAAACTGATGGCTTACCTCTAGTATGATTTCTAGAGGTACTGTTTCATTTTTTAGCGAGCTTGAAAACCAAAAAGGAAAGTATGCTCGAAAATGTTCCCAATGGTGGACTCTTCCCATCATGATATCCAAATATTGGTACATGCCCCTGGCATGATTGCTAGAAGTAAGTGACTTAGCTTCAAAATGATGTGGAGAGGCGATCGAGTTGACTTCAACTTAACTTCTAGAGGTTGAATACATGCCCCCCAAGCTTCATTGCATTCTCCCGAGGCATAAGTGGATGAAAAGAAGGTTCAGGTACTAAGTCTACGAGAAGACTCGACTCAAAGGGAAAAGAGTTGTTTCATTTTTTAACGAGCTTGACACAGGAAAAGAACTCTGCTCAAAAGACCTATTTCATTTTTTAAAGAGCTTGGCATAGAAAGGGAACTATGCTCATGAAGCCGGTCTCATTTTTATGCAAGCTTGAAACCAAAGGTAAACTATGCTTAGGGGGTCTATTCCATTTTTTAACGAGCTTGGAATGAAAGACTAACCTATGCTCATGTGAACCTATTTCATTTTTTAATGAGCTTGAATCCAAAGGTAAACTCTTCTCAAACTACTGGTTTCATTTTTTAATGAGCTTGAAGCTAAAGGCAAACTCTGCTCACACTGCTGGTTTAATTTTTTAATGAGCTTGAAGCCAAAGGTAAACTCTGCTCAAACTATTGGTTTCATTTTTTAATGACCTTGCAGACAAAGGTAAACTTTGCTCACGGTTAAGGCTCATTGACAGGTTCCTTCCCAACATGATGCCCAGAGGTTGGCAAATGCCCCCAACATGATTGCTAGTGGCTTAGCATGGTGGTGTTCCCTCAACATGATTGTTGACGGTACGACATGTGGCATGCCCCCCAAGCTTCATTTCATCTAAAAATGTTGCTTGCTAACCCAACTACCAACCTAGCTACTAATATGAAAATGTTCACCAAGGGGGGAAAGAGAGAATCAGTTGAAATGAAGGTTCAAATTCTAACTCTAGTGAGAGACTCGAATCGATGGGAGGGAGATCTATTTCATTTTTACACAAGACTGAAATAGACAATAACTATGCTTGAGGGGGGCCATCTTATTTTTTAACAAGCTTGAAATGGAATAAAACTATGCTCAAGTGGATGGTTTCATTTTTATGGAAGCTTGAAACCAAAGGTAAACTATGCTAGAGTGATCGGTTTCATTTTTGAACAAGCTTGAAATATAACATAAACTTTGCTCGTAACCCCAATTCTCAGGGGGAAGAAACCACTAAAACATGCGGAACATTCAGGGAAGTCTGATGACTGGCATTCATGCAATGATTAGGTGTCACGAAGGAAAGTTGATCAATGGTCACAATCCTCCCATTATAGGGAAAATACATCACTCGAAAGAGTGTGGACATGACGGCTTTCATGTTAATACATAATCACATCCAAGGAGTAGATTGAAATCTAAAGGACCTTGGACAACCATGACATCAACATAAACAGTTTTACCTCTCAACGTGACAGGTAACTATGGGAGAATCCCTAAAGGTACGGTAGGCCTTCTATTAAAAGCCAAAATCTGGTCAGTTACTGGCATAAGCTGAGGGGAACCTATAGCTTGACAAGTAGTTGAGGATAAAATACCAATAGAAGCTCCCTCATCAACTATCGTACGAAATATTTCTTTATCGGAAACTCCTACAGATATTTGAAAAGGAATATTCAAAGGAAGATGAGATTCTCTTAGAGCATTCCAATCAAAGGAAATGACCTCAGTACTTGGGGGGGGTCCTGTGCAAATGGACTCTTGCCCCCATGATCGGAACTGACTAGAAAAACATTAGTGGTTATCAATCCACTCTCATTGGGGAGAGTAGAATGAGATGAAGACTGTGTCAAGGTGATAGTTGTAATATGAACGCTCTCTAATAGAAGAGCAGGGTCGAGTGGAGATGACAGCAACTCGATCGCTTCACACTCGGAAGGAAGAGTGGGATCAATTACAGATGAAAATGAATTGATCACTTGGTCAACCAGCGGGGGATCGAGGGACAACTTACTATCACTTGTTGGAAGCACCTATCGAGGACTAGTAATATCTTCCAACTATCGTGAAGCTTCATCCATGCTTGGACAAAGGAAAGTATGGTGCATACCCTTGCATATCAAATAGGGATACAGGATTTTACCCTTCCGACCCTTCACCAACGGGTCACTTGTCGAGGGAGTGTCATCAAAATGATGGTCAAAGGATGATAATACAAGTGGTTTGGGGTTTCTAGTCCACATTCTGACACACGGGAAAGACTGGGACAATCCTTAAGAAGGTGATCACCCTTGCAAAGTTTGCAAGGGAACTTGGGCTTACGAGGTGTTCTCATAGAATGAGCGCCATCAGAGGTAGATGGTTGATGCTCGGTCTCTTTCTTATCCTTCTTCTTTTTTATCTTCCTTTTCTTCTTCTTCTTCTTGTCCACCCTCTTACTAACATCGGATTTTTCAGTAGGAGAAGAGGAAGAGATGGAAGCCGATTCAACTTTCGACAAAGAAGGAGAAAGGTCACCATGAGATTGATGCTCACATGGTGAGGGACCTAGGTTCGACACAATTGGTGCACTTGGTGTAACCGGATTGGAGAATAACCATACTAGTAATCCTATCGTCAATCCAGGAAGACTCAACATAGCCATAAAGGGAGGACCAACAGTTCCATAAGGGGGAATAACAAATGGCATACCCTAGAAATGGGCATTTTGGTTGGTAGTCTCGGAAGAATCTTCCATATCTAAACTTCCTAAGAGACTCTAAAGTACCACACAAGTCAAACAGTATTCAAGTCTAAAAGCAACGAGCAAACTATGTGAATAGGAGTGGATGAAAAGTCAGGATCCTCACAGGATTATCAAGGTGCCACAACTCGTTATATACCATAGGGTCCAATAGTAAAATGCGACAAGAAGGATTGGGACCATACCCTTGCCTGAATACCCAACTACCTAGACAACACGTTCGTAGTAATCTCCCTGAGTGTTGTTCTCGGTGTATTGCGATGCCAAGATGGCCAAATGGTTAACTCAGTTGGTCACAGGAATCCTAATGGTGTCTCTCGATATAGGCAAGGTATGTGGGAGCTCAAATCTGTAGTGGTGCTTTCTAATGCACAACCATACGGTACGAGACCTTCCTATATACTACTGAGTATGTGAAACACCTTTCAATATATGCCAAGTACATAAGGGACTTGGTGGGTACGTGAAAGAGCTTCAATATACTGATAAGTACGTGGAAGACTACAATACCCCCGGGATATAGTGTTGGCAAATAATGACAGCTGCCACACTTAACAACGCCGCAACACGTCTCTAACTTACACACAGTTACTAAATGACTTTAACCTAAGCTAGCGTTAATTTTATCTTGTGCGGTTAGGTGGATGCATGAGGTGAGTACATAAATGTAAATATAATGCAATCCTCAACTACATGATAATGCACATTTTCCTTTCATTTTCAATAAAAACTACTTAAGGTAAGGATATATTTTTCATTCTTTCAAACCAAAAAGTACTTGAGTAGTAGCGAAAAGAAGAATTCCTTCCTAGAGTGCAATAACTCTAACTTTCTGCAATAATCAGCTAAAAAGCGCAAAGAAAATGAAAGATGCAACTAATCTTAACAATGTATAAGAAAAAAAAATGAAGCACTTTCCATTTTCAAATGCATGTACCAAAAATGGAATTTGATAGCTAAACGCTTTTCATATCTATATACAGAAAGTGAGAGAATATCTATAGCACTCTAATCATTCAGAAATTCCCAAAGAAAAACGACAAGCACCCAAACAACTTAAAGGCACTCAAGAAAGGCTCAAAATCTGCCAAATGCAATAATTATAACTCATTTCCTATCTTTTTACACTTGAAAAAGACACATCTGATCCACGGAAAGAAAAATTCCAGAAACGTTTCCAATAAAATGCAAGACAAAGAAAAGCACATAACAATCTTATCTTGCTCAAATGCACACAAATTTGAAACAAGCCTTTCTTCTTCTTATGAATGTGAGACCAAGAATTTCAAATGATCAAATTAAAGCAAGAAGAATACCTATGTTTTCCAATTTCATGAATATAGCAAAAGAGTGACAAAATCAAGCTTCTCTTTGAGCTAAAGTGGAGACAAAGAATCAATCTTTTCCAAAAACCATCAAATCGATCAGCATGCAAAGGAAATAGGATGCACAACCCAAGGCAAAGAGCCGGTTCAAAAAGACATGGATATCCCACACTTTTCAAATCTTTGAAACAAACCAATCACACCAAACCAAGAATGACCTCAAAACCTTAATATGGTTCAAAACAACTAAAGGATGCACGATTCATGGCCCCCCCATTTCACTTAAAAATGCAAGCAAAACACTAGTTTTTACTCAAGGGGCCAAACATGAATCCAAATCTCAAAAATACCCAAAAAAACAAAACAAACAAGCCAAACAAAACACTCCTGGAAAAAAAGGTCTCTTCCTGGAAGGTGCAGTGCAGAGGAGTTTGCACACAACCAAAACTCAAAACATAAATGGAGAAGGGATGCTTGTATGCCAATTTTGACAGATTGGTGCAGTCTGTGTTTGTACCTAGTGTGACGTCGCTGTTAACCAATGCGGGAAGTGTAACGATGTCGCAATAGACCAATGAAAGGGTTGCGACGATAGGCCAATAGATAGAGAACAACGATAAAAAATGACATAGTGTTGCTCTGAGTCCATTGACCAGGTGCAACAGGCGAGATCCAAGTTCAAAAATGAACCAATTCTCTAAACAATGAGCAATGAAATGGTTTGAAAATGAGAAGTACAAACTCAAAGGAAGGTAATCAAACTCTTCAAAGTGAAGATCCGATGGTGAAACCAACTTAAGAGGCAAATGAAAAATAAAAAGGCTTGTAACAAGAAATCAACTAAAAATAACATTCAAATTGACAACTATAAAGCAATGTTCTTCCCCAGTATGGTCGCCAGATTTGTTTGGTGGACAATCCACTCGAGCAGACATGAGCCGGATCTCCCTAGCTCAGTGTGAGTCTAGAACAAATAGTACAGACTATAAACCACTTTCCTAGATCTAATTAAGGATCGATTCACTAGATGTCTTACCTTAAACTTGTAGTCCTTTCTCCTGGATGTTTCTCCACGTCTCGCGGTCGTCAAATCTCAGCTACAAAACCTGTCAAGACACACAGAACAATGCAAACAAGTAAAGAGAATCTATACAGTAACAAATCTAAGTAAACAGTTAAGCAGGTAAACTACACAATATCATCAATCACAACAATATTGGTGGAAATCATTTATATTACTGTAAATATAGGGAAAGTACATAGAAAAGAATGATTACAACTAAGGCTTAACATAGCAATCCTTCTCCATCCAATCCAATGCCATATCCTCCTAAGGAAGTGTGAGTCTTTCAATGGATGATTAGAGATCTCTCCAAGATGATTTCACTAGCATGTAGACACTATAGACCTCTTCCCTTTGGAGTGGGATAGAGCTTAATTTATATAGAACAAAGTGGATAGGATATGGATAGGGTAGGTTGAGATATGGTAGGAGAGAGATAGGGGATCATTCCAAGAGGTTAGGAACCGAGTTCCAGCTCTCCCAAAAGGTCAGGGATAAGGATCGATGTTAGCTAGCTCCGAGAATGGACTCGAAGGAGCTATTTTTGTCCATTAAATGACATCATCGCACCCTGCAGTAAAGAAAGATGCGATGTCGCAGGTTTCATGAGTGCAGCCTGCGACGACCTCTCAAAACTTAGTGTGAATGCAATGGTATCTCTTCCAGGTTAATGACTTATCCAATGAAACTTTAGGGATGTATACACTGAATCTCTTGATGGTAAGAGTTTAGGTGTAACACTTTTCTAGATTGTGTTGCATCCTTGCTGATTAGTTGCATTTGTTTCCATTGCTACAAAATTTGCTTCCATTTCCAGATTTCCATTAGTTAATAAAAATAAATAGAATTACTTTGTCTTTGTTTTATTTCATGTGCCATAGATAGGAAGTAGAATTGTTTTTACAGCCATTGCATTTTTCCATATCATTGTTTAATTTCTTTAAGAATTGAATTTGTAGATAGAGAATAGTGTTTGAGTTTCATAGTTTAGATATTTTGTTAAAAGTAATGTTAAAAGTAATTTTTGTTTTATTTAGATATTGCATTTTTTTTATAAATCAACCTTTACTCTTCAAAAATAGTAGAAAGCCTATCGATTTTCCAAGTAGAAATTAAATAGTTTGCTTATGAGTAGTTTACTTCCTTTTGAGGAATTAGTTCTTGATTTATGCTTAGCCTCTAGAGTAGCATTTTATCTTGCTTCATTTGAATTTTTAGTTAAAACATTGAATTGCATTTCATAGGTTAGTTAGTTAAAACGCTTTCTTGAAGAAGTTTAATTTATTGTTTTGAAGTAGACAGTCCACAATAAATTTTGTTTTGTAGTTTAGATTCTGATTTCGTACAATAGATAGTTTTTTCCAATTCATAAAATAGGATAGATAGATTCCTCACAGATTGAGTTATTATTTAAAAATAAGTTCTGCTTCTGTAGCTTAGACTTAACAATAATATGCCTTTTCTGCAAATTTCATTTATCTTGTTTCAGTTTTAAATGCAAGTTTAAATTAGAATAATTTCAATTATTGGATTGCACTGTGAACTCTATACTAGTATCAAAGTTCTTAAAACTCATGCTAAGGAAATTCATCAATTCGATAAGAGCATTAAAATATTAAATAAGAAATCAATTTGCGAAGTTCGCTTTCTGTCACATGTTGTGTTTTTTGTGTCATTACATAGTTTTCTGTTTACTTAATTTGGTTTCTGAGTCATATTAGAATGATTGGTTTTATTAGATATGCTTTAGAGGTAGGATTGTATTGAAGTCAGTTTGAACATTATTTCATCTTTGCAGTTATGTTAAAACTTCAAATTTGAATGCTTTGTAGATTTTAGATTTGATTGTATTTAGTTCGCATTAAGGTCTTAAAACTAAATTGAATTAATGATCACCAGATTAAGAATCTTAGTATTAAATATTTCAAGTTCATAGATCAGTTGTTGATTAGATTAGATTTGCTAAACTAGTTTGCTTACATTAGTTTATAATTCCTCACAAAGTATTTGTTTACACTTGGTCCTTAGATTAGTGTTTCAATTTGCTTTATACGATTGCATAGAGTTCGATAACTAGAGTAGGATAATTGGCTAGTTTGCTCTTTTGAAAATCTAGAGTAGTTTCGCTCATAGAATAGATAGATTAATTGCTCTTTTCACTTGTAGCATAATTTTCTATTTTGCAGTAATTAGTTTCAGATTTGCTTTCGTAATTAATTTCAGTGTTTGCTTTCGTAGTTAATTGCATGGTTAAGTAGATTCTCATCCCTGCATAAGCATATAGTTCATGCATTCATGAAATAGTTAGGTGATTTGTTGCCTATTTTGAATAGTTAAATTTAATTTCATTAGATTAGATTGCTTTCGGACCAAGTGACCTCTTTCCTAGATTAGTTGCTAGAATTTCATTTCATAGAATAGATTAGCATAGCAGTAGACTCGATTTGAATTCCAGTTGTTAAATAGTTTCCCTGCTTTCATAATAATAGATTGGATTCCTGAATTTAACTCATGATAGTCATGGATGTAGTTTAATATCATGTAGTTGCGAGATTAGTGCATTTGCATATTTAGTTATCTTAGATTAGAATAAGCTTTAATCTTGCACATATAGTGTTTGCATCTCACAAGCTACCTTCCCGGGTTGACAATTAAGTGTTGAATTAGATAGCATATATTTTATCCAACAGGGTCCAAGCGTCCAATCCTATCCGCTACCACTAAACCCCTAGGTGCACCCACACAACCCACAAGCATGGGCCACAAGTAAGTTAGGATGTTTTGAACCCGTGACCTCTATTACAACATATCATATCATTTTCAAGCGAAACTCCATTCGAGCTACACCCTTGTGAGCATATCTATATCTATATCTATATAATGTATGTAGTGTGGACTAATTTAAATTCCATTAATTAATCAATTAATTTATAATACATTAAACTCCACAATTTGATCTCTCTCTCTCTCTCTCTCTCTCTCTCTCTCTCTCTCTCTCTCTCTCTCTGTATATATATATATATATATATATATATATATATGACTCCCATTTATATAAGAGAAGAGGGAAACGAGGCCCATCCTTCCATTGAAATTCATAACAATTGAATCCCACTATACTATATTGACCTTTCCATTGTTTGGTTGGCAAGTTATTGGTGGGAAATATCTCAATTGAGTTCATGGAACACCCCCCAACCTCTCTCCATTCAAATTTAAATAACCTACAACCCAATAGTAGGATCTCATAATATTAATCAAACAAAAGGTTTTAAACAAACTACTTAAGGAACTTACCCATTAGCCAATGAGAGTAAGGTTTTATACATCACTTGGGAATCTCATATAAATTGGGACATATTGGTATCCCAATCAATCAGAAATGACAGTTTATAGAACGAACATATAGAGATGAATTTGTTGTTGATGAAGAATCAAGATGCATGTCAGTATGGAAATGGAAAATAAATTTTAATTGTATTTTTTGAATGAACAAAATGGCATATATATATATATATATATATATATATAGGGTTTCGATCAAAGAGACATGAAAACACAAATAATTATTTTCTTTATTTTTGTTGGATAAAGGTAAATGGTCAAGGGGTATACATCCCTCCCTCCTTCTGTAGGAATTGGAATACATATTCATCTATCCTTCCGTGTGCTCCCTTAATTCCATAGGTCAGTAGTCAGGGATGCACATGAAGTAACTAGACTTTATTACTTGTTTAATTCTGAACCAGTAATGCCTGGCACTAGTAACTACCAACTATACTACAAGTCTAGGTTTTATGTAGACTTTTGTAGCTATTTATAAAATCACTAATATGCAGCTAAATGAGGGCATTCACCACGAACCTATGCATGGATAAATGAGGGATTTCAATGTGTTGTTTCTCAATGCAATCTAGCCAAGGGGATGAGGAATTTCTTAAGAGAATACATTCCAAAATGCAAAACTTGGTTGATAAGTTGAGATAAGACTTTGCATATGAACACGAGGAAAGGGACATAGTGATTATTCTTTACAAGAATATATGGAGGGAATATGAGGAAACATTGGCTTCTATTAAAGGTGAAGTGACGCACATTAAAGCAATGACAACTTGATAAATGTATCTTGTAAGTATTTGAGATTTGATTATATAAAGCACAATATTGTTTCACTACTTGTCTATACCAAGTATTTTTCACTCTTTTGCACTTAGCCACACATAAACATGTCAATTTCCACTAGATAAGGTGAGTAATAAATGCTTTCTTATTGAAACATTTGTAATTTATGTTAGCATCATTTTTACATATCCTTGATAAGGTGAGAAGAAAAGGCTTTTTTCTTGTAATTTTTTTCCATTTTCTTCTATTGATATATTATTTTGACTTTCTTTCCTTATTTTCCCTTGGCTATCAAAGAAATAAACCTACAGATCTTATTAACATTAGATTTGTATTCTTTCCTTTCATTGCATTAGAAACTTTTTGTCATTTATATTTTATTAATAGTTTATTATGATTTATCCTCTATCCAATGGTTGAACATCTGCACATGATTTAAGTGTTGGAGATTGTGGAACATCTAAGAATAGGGATCGAGGAAACTATTTGTACCCTTTGAAATTGAGTTTGATTATGAAAGAAAGCATTATGGACCAAACTATTATATGACTTTCATAGGGGCACGATGCAGAGGGTCTTGATATAAAACCAAACATGAATTATTTAATAAATGTTACACCTCAAGCACATGCTAAAGTAACATTTTGCGAAAGGGAAGCTATTTTTGTTTCTCGAGACAAATTCTAGGATGTGACACTTCTAATAATTGGGGCAGAACAAACTATAAAAATACTTTGGAGGTTAAATTGAATCTAAAAGATAATATGATGGATGATGGTGCAATGCTACTATCTCAAGTAAGGAATCACAAGGACCTTGATTCAAAGTCAAACTTGAATTCTCTAGTTAAAGTTTCACCCGAAGTACTTGTGAAAGGGACCATTTCAGAAAGGGAAACTATTTTTTTTCTTGGTACAAAAGTCTTGGAGAAGGTGAAACTTCTAAGAATAACAACTATCAAACTTCTCTGAAGTTTAATTTGCATCCAAATGAAAATATAATGGATAAGGGTGCAATGTTGTTTTCTCTGGGAAAATATCATGCATACTTGATATAAATACAAGCTTGAATTCTCTAGTGAGTGATACATCTCAAGCACATGCTAAAGGAACCTTTTGGAAACAAATATCTACCATTTCTCAAGATATAACTCTCGTAGATTGTGAAATTTATAAGAACTATGGTGGAGAAAACTGCTAAACTTCTTTGGATATTACAAGGTCAATATTTTAGAGTTGCTTGAAATGGTAGAGTGACAACATTTAATATGATATAACTACTCATTTTAACATTCTCCTTTTTGAAATTTTAAGGTCTTGTGTTTGTGTAGATCTTTTTGGGGAGAGATGGTTTGAATTAGTTGACAATAAAGTTGTTGTATCACCCAATTCACGTCTAATCATGGATCTTGAGCTAGTTTCTTAGAAGAATGTTGTTGACATTAGTGATGATAATAAAGTGTTGAAGAAAATACTAACGGAAAGGGAAGGCTATAAAAGGTCGAATAAAGGGGCACTCCTGAAAGGTATCCCAAAATAGTGTGGTGTTTAGTATTTGGTTTGTTGTTAAGTGGGAGGACACTTTTTTCTTTATAGCATTTTTATTTACAACATGGAAGGTTTTTTATTGATCAATGTTGTTTCTGTTCCTTGTATAAAAAGTTCTTATTAGTCTTCTAAAGAGATCTAAGAGGAATGGTCTTCTGAACCATTTTCTAAATTATCTGGAAGTAAAGTACACAAGGAAACTAGAGAATGGAACTGTGTTTGAGAGGAGAGGATCCAATTAAGAGCCTTTCATATCTACTATTTCAAAATTCCAATTTAATGGCTTTGAAATTTTCTTTGGCAGAACAAGTCATTGTTGGATTAGATAGGACAACTATGACAATGAAGAAAGGTGAAATTTCCATCGTGACTATATTTCCTGAAAATGGGTATAAAGACACCAAAAATCAGAGGGACATACCAATTGTGCCACCAGATTCAACCATTATTTATGAAATTGAGTTTATTTCATTTGTCAATTTCTAGAGACTGGCTACTTATACCAGTTGCTAACACCCAAAAATTGTTCACTAGCTCATCTCCCTAGTCACATAACCCATGTGTCCACTTTTACTACACTTTTGGCCTCCAAAACCCTAAAAAACACTCAAATGGTTACCAAAAGGGAAAAAAATCTTTATTTCTCTCCTCAATTAATGAAATTCCTCCAAAAAATGTCAAAAACCCTAAAAAAAGGGTCCAAAATTCCCAAAATAAAAGGAAAAAGGGAAAAAAGTAAAAACAAATTCAAAAAGCGGAAAAAACCCAAAAACCATTTACCAATGCTATTGGTTTCCCAAAACCATGGGCCAACAATCCACCACCCAAAATGACTATAAAAAGGTGATGGAGGCCCCCATTTCACATCCATCAATCACTCTTCATACCCTCATGCTGCCAAAATTCCTGTTGAACTGTAGCCTATCACCTTGAGCTTATGTTCACCATTTCAGTTGAGTCTAGGCCACCCATTAAGCATTTGGAGAAGGGAAAGGAACTCTAGAGATCCAATGCACTACTCTCATATAGCTACAAGGAATCCAACAACCTCACCATTTGAGGTAAATACCATTGCAAACCCTTGTTTTCCCATTAATACAAAACTTTCAAATTCCATCATTGAGTTGCTCATGGTTTATTTTTACTATTACTGTTATTGTTAAATTTATTTTTATGTTATAACTTGCACATGTCACATCTTAATATTTAGTTTTTATTCATTTCACATCTTATTTTCTATCCATTATTGAACTACTACTAAGGGTTCTTGAATCCTTAGTAGGTGCTCTTTAGCACAAGCTAGGGTGGAAAGTCTAGCTACAGTTTTGGCGACTCCACTAGTTCAATTCCTTTAGAATATTTGGTTATTTTTTGTTTTGTACTTGTTATTTTGCTTGCATTTTACAGCTTTGGCCTACCCCTTGGACCCCATATTTGTAGATCTCTACCTTGCCTTCACTATCAGCTTCAAAAATTCCTTTTTACGGCTCATACCGCACCTTCAGCAACTGTTTTCCGCATTGCAGATTGTGACTGTCGCCCTAATAGTTGCACTCTATAGTGCACGTTCCAATCCCAAAGCCACACCCTATAGCACGACTTCCATCCCAAAAGCCGCTCCTTGTAGCTTGACTTCCATCCTAGAATCCGCACCCTATAGCGTAACTTCCATCCCAAAAATTGTGCCTTGTAGCTCGATTTCCATCCAGAAATTCGCTCCCGACAGCATGCTTTCCAGCTCAAAAGCCGTTCCCTGTAGCGCGAGTTCCAGCCCGAAATCTTCACCCCATAGCTCACTTTCCAACCCAGAAGTGGTGCCCTGTTTCTTGTTCCTCGTCAGTCTGTTATGTCATGTTTTTTTTGCAGTTTGCTGCACCCAAACCGCGAGTTGTTTCCTCACAACCGAACCCTACAACCATTTCTTCCCACTTTTCCTTAGCCTAACAACCATCTATTTGCTTGTATCCATTTTGCTAGCTATATTTTTCTTCTATTTACTTGTTGTAGCATTTACCTTTTAGCAAGTCATTTTATTTTATATAGCAGTTGATACTTTTTTATGGTTCATTGATTGATTTGCTCGCTTGGAAATATTGGTTTTATGCCACTTGTGCACACACTCGGTCACCATAATCAAAGTGAACCTTAAAAAATACCTAACTCAACCAACTTTAACCCCACTTGGGGAATAGAAAAAGAATTTTGTAGCTAGGTAGAAGATTGGGGATAGGCATCCAAATAACACCCCATTTATCATTTACATTTGAGACATAGTTATAGTCCATTAGGGATCCAAAATACCCTATTATTTGTTGGTACGGTTAACACTGATTTGTCAGAGGGCCTCTCCCTTAGTAGGGCAAGTAGAACTATTGGTTCTAGAGGTTTGAGTGGAATTCCACACTCCATTATGTACTAAAGGACACCTACTCGCTGTTCTCATTATGCATGCTGGCTCCCATACCGGGTGTACGACGACCAAAGAACTGAAGCTGCGGGACACCTTTCCCGACATGCCATGAACGAGGTAGCTTAGTTTCCATTCTTCTAGAACTTGTTTACTTGGAGTACCTTTCGGTAGAGGGATATCCTTATCCATTTGATTCTCCATTTCGTATCGCTTGACTGTGGATTTCATCACCTTGCTAGGGATACGATTTGTGTGAGCTTTCATATCTTTTAGATAGGTGTTTGCATGATCCTATACCCCCATTGGATTAGTAAGTCTACCTTTTTATTTTTAGGAGTGCTTCTTGTTGGTATTATGACCATTTTATTGTTGCTCTGCTTATTGTAGAACAGTTGTTGTAGCAAGCGTTTTGAGCTTGTTGTTTGCCTGAGAGCCGCATTTTTTGAGATCTCTCCTTTTGCACACATAGTTGCACTTGGATTTTTGAACATTTGATCTCCCACAACCATTTAGCACTTTTTACACCTGTCACCATTGATTCACTGATACACTCTCGACTCCTATAGGGACAGTACCCGTAGTACAGTTCACTTGACACCACACATCACAGATGAACAGCTTTGTCATTGGATACTTATCCAAATGAACCTTATTTTAATTATGATTCAGAGTCAAATTTTCCCACGTTCAAAACTCCATATAGCCACATGGCCGGCATGAATCCCAACCCCTTTATGAGTGGGATCATTGGCAGCGGTTCCACCACTAGCCTAACTACCACTTCAGCATCCATCCCTGTTATAGCATCCACTGGATCTGCACCGAGCATTCCAGTCACTACTTCCATACCCATCAGTAGCAGGTTCATTCCCACTACTATCCCTTTGGTCACTAGTAATACACTTGGGGGCATTTTCACTTCCCACTCGATCCCTGCTATGACTCACACCATTGCTCCTCCCCTTAGTGGAGGCGGCCCCACAATTTCCGCCATGGCTAGCACTATGTCACATCCTTCTGCTAGTTTTCCATTCATGGCTAGTCTGAACCTCCCTGATTTGGCCCGATTGACCAATGATCTGATCCGACATGACCCCTCTTGGCCTCCCATGCCTACCAAAATCCCTTCAGACATACACAAGTTTGAAGGGAAGGGTGGTGAGGACCCATAAAACCACGTCATGTCCTTCCACTTATGGTGTTCTTACAACTCCATAGTGGACGATTCAATCCACCTCTGCATTTTACCACGTACCCTCATTGGCTCTACAGCTAAGTGGTACATTGAGTAGCCACATGGGAATCACTCTACATTTACATCCCTCGCCTCAAATTTCTTGCAGTTCTTTCAGTTACCCGTATGACACGATGCTGGTGTTGAGATCCTATTATCTTGCAGACAGAACACGGCTACCCACATCACTGGCCATATTCATGAGTGGCGTAGATGCCCTAGTTTGTGCACGATCAAGTTAGATGACCACATCGTCTTAGATTGGTTCCTGCAATCCCTCATACCAGTTATCTCCAAGGATGTGGCATCTGAATGGCCCCAAACCGAATAAGAAGCCATTCTTAAATCCCAACAGTTTGACCTCATCTATTCACAGTCAAGCTACCTGTACTCCATCTTACCTTATTCTCCCTGCCGTGATTCCTCTCGAAAAGACCCTCTGGGGGCATCCCATGATGTCGATGGCATTATTGGCCATGTTTCATCTTGTATTCAGCCTTATACTTTTATGCCTCCAGCTGCCCCCCGGGCTTACAACCCTACACCCAATTCTGCCATGAGTGGCCCTAACCTTTCGCGCTCTACATCCCATTCAGGAGAAACATCTTTGTATGCTCCCTCGGCCCAAGACCCCCATACACATGGCCCTTCTTGTTCAACACAGTGTTATTGACATGCCCAGTAGGCGTACACTCCCCCTTCCACACCATCTTCCTACTCCCATCAACCAGCAGCACCTGTGCCTGCACAACCTCAAGCCCCTCCAACTTATTATCAACCAGCAACCCTCGTTCCTGCACAAACTCAAGCCCCTCTACCTAATTATCCACTGCAGCCTACCATAACACCTTCTCAACCATTGAACCCCCGTGTTCCCCAAGGGAAAGTATTTGATAAACAGAACCAACAACATAACCCACTTGCCCAAGGGAACCAACAAAGACAACAAAATCGGGGACGTGGTCGTAACTGCGGAACAACCAACATCCTGGTACAGGCCATCCACCACCGAATCCTACCGATAATAATGGTGCTACCCTAGCTAAGAAAAATCCTGATTGACCACCCAAACAAGGTAAAAACCCTAACCTATGCACGAACCACCCATGTTCTATCTTCGGGGTATATGGACATTACACACACAATTGTCCCCACTTAGGGAAAGCTCACCAACTTTGGACTGATCATACCCAACACCAAGGACATGATGCACCTCCTGCACCACCAAACCCACCACAATCTAATGCACAACCCATGGTATTTCAAAACCCCTTACCCACACAAGGAATCGTAGCCACCCAAACGTTTTCTCCCCATCAAGGTGCCCCCGCACAACAACATCAAGTTACTTATGTTGCCCCTGATAATCACCCCATTGAATCAAGTACCCATCATCTTTTAATGATGTCTTCCGCTGATGTCAACCTTCAAACATGAAAAAAATATAATGGTTCCAACATCGAAACCATTATTGCGGATGGAGCCCCTAAAGCTCCTCGTTTTCGTCTGCAACGAACCAATAACAATCCCAACGCTCATTCTATCACAAACTACAATATCGTGGATGACTTAGCCCAGTCCCCTACTGCTATGTTAGCCCTAGAGGTTTTGAAGAACTTCCTAATGTAGTGCAAAACACTATTGTCTGCCATAGGTGCAATAGAAGCTTCCGACTCGTGGATGATGGCATTCGATTTCGACCAATCTGAACCATGCATGCCTTCAACATTAGCATTTCAAGTTTCGGTTTCAGTCTGGAATCTTGTTATCCATCGATGCATCATCGATGAGGGTTCCTCTACATGCATTATGTCTACATTCATGTGGTAGAATCTCAGATCCCCTACTCTACAACCATCCATGACTACTTTATGAGCTTATGATGGTCATTCATCCCAACTGCAAGACCTCCTGGACAACGTTCTAGTCCAACTAGCTGGTAAAACCGTCCTGATTGACATAGAAGTCGTCAATTCTCAACTTGACTACAATGTATTTCTAGGACGAATTTACATGTACACCATGAAGGTTGTTTCTTCATCAGTGTTCCACATTATGATGTCCCCCCATGAGGGATGAGTTATTAAAGTTGACCAAGTCACATATTACGACGCAAATGCACTCGCTACACCTGAGAATGTTCTCCCCATGGCTGAACAACCCATTTTTGGTGCACCCACCTCTTTGGTTTCCACTGTCGGCCCTGGACTTGATTTTGAGACTTCAATGGTCTCCACTTTTCGTTCATTGCCACCTCCTTCGCCGGTCGTTAATATTTCTGACCTGTGCACCATTTTGTCAAACCACTCAGCCCCTAACCCACAACCACCATTGCTTCCTCAACCACTATCAATACCTAGCCATGTTGGATCCACACTAATCCATACAATCCTATTCTTGTTCCCACCATATGGAGTGGTAATTTTGCCTATTATGGCCACAATGAATCTCCTCGGGTTAACGTTAGGACTTCCCATATGGTATCTTCCTACTCCTAATCCCGCTCTGACACCACAAGTCATCCTTCAACCAGTCCAACCAATTACCACTGCTACTCTTCCACCTCCTAGTATAGCGACCGCATCTACTCCCATAGTGCCCCTCCCCAGCCCAAAAATGCTAGGGGTAGAGGACCACAAACTTATACAGTCCCACAGGCAATGAAACCCGTGAAACCTCCCCATCCATTTCGTGCACCCCCTAAGTGCTCTTTATGTGATGATTTGGGCCATGATACCCATAATTGTCCACAATTTCCAAACCTTCAAGAGCACATGAAAACGTTGGACGATGACCCCAATATTCCAGTTGCTGAGTTGGATGGCAACCCCAAAATTCTGGTGTCACATTTCAGCGGGCCATGACCTATTGTTTCCATGGCTTGGTTCACATTATCCTTGCGTACTTGGATGACTTTACTGTAGGGTGTTAAATTTTCAGAATTTACTTCAATCTGATCTAGGATCTTAACTGAGAGAACATGTACAACAAATCTACAGCATATCAATCATGGACACAATAATGCAAGCACACAAGAGACACAGAGTTTACTTGGGGAAAACCATAAAGGTGAAAAACCCCAATAAATTCCTCAGAGATAGATAAAGCAATGATACAACCAGAATACAAGAGATAGTCTTCTCCTAGCAACAGAGCCTCCTCCTTCACAAGTGCGCCACTCTCCCAAGTGTGAGTGAGAGAATAGAATGTGTAAAATGAGAGAGACACACTCTCTATTTATACACTAACTTGACTTGACCTTTACTCAACTAGGTTGGCCTCAATTTAACCACTTAACATAATGCTGACTGGGCCGACCCCCACTAGGGTTGTCTAATAACCCTTTGACCCACATGACCAACCCCCAATAGGGTGGTCTAATAACCCTTTGATCCACATGTCTTATATAGGACCGACCCCAACAAGGTGGTCTAATAACCCATTAAGTATAAGTTACGACACTTACAATATAAATGATGACACTTCCATATAGAGGAATAATAACATCTCTATAGGAATACAACCACTTCCATATAGCGGAATAATAACATCTCTATAGGAATACAATATACATATATGTGAAATACATTCCGAAGTAACATATACATCAACACTCCCTCTTAACTAGGAAGGTATTTTTTGACACAGGTCTCTTAGCACAAGTCATCTTCTCTGGATCATTGTCACTGGATAATCATCATCGAGTCATCATCATCATCACTACTACTGTTATCTCAATAAATCTTTGAATCTACTCATCATAGGAAGTTCTACAAAGCTAGTCCTTTTTCATACTGGATGTAGGCCCACCACCGGTAGGTCTTCATCATCTGTGCGAACGGTTTGATAGAGGTGGCCTCTCAGGACTAATTTTATGTGTAAATGCAATAGCAGAAAGAGTATCCCAGGAACATTTATGTGCCTAAGTACGACCGGCAAGATCTCCCAGGACTGATAACATGCATCTCCTCCACAATACCTTTAAAGAGCATCCTAGGAACATTTATGTACCGCAGCATGACCAACAAGATCTCTAAAGAGCATCCCAGGACTTATTATGAGCACAAAGCTCAACCTCTCGGATCTCCAGGACTTATTACATGTGGATAGACAAAACCTTTAAAGAGCATCCCAAGAACATTTATGTGCCGCAGCACGACCAGCAAGATCTCTAAAGAGCATCCCAGGACTAATTACAAGCACACAGCTCAACCTCTCGGATCTCCAGGATCGATTACATGTCTCCGTAGTAATACCTCATCCCAGGACTGATTATGAGCACACAGCTCAACCTATCGGATATCTGAGGACTGATTACATACTACATAGCAATACCGGAAAGACTACCCCAGGAACATTTATGTGCTGCAGCACGATCGGCAAGATCTCGTAGGACTGATTACATGCTATTTGCACAACCTGCCACATATCATCTCTGGCCTCCAAGTATCAACATGATACTCATGATCCAACGGATAATCATCGCACGAGGCATCATCCTGATGCCCATGATCATACTGATCATCATCACTTGTACCATCCTGGTACATATCATCTGGAGCAACATCCTGAAGCTCATCATCATGATCATCCTGATCATACAATGCATCCACCTGATAGATATCATCATATATGATCCACCTGATCATATAGTGTATCCACCTGATACAAATACAAATACATGATACATATCAACATACATGATCTACCTGATCATACAATGTATCCACCTGATACATGGTCCAAGCATCCAACATGATGCATATACAAAATACATACAAATGATCCAACCGATCATATCCAGCATCCAACATGATGCATACATACATATACATATAAATGATCCAACTGATCATACAAAGCAGAAACTAGAACATCATCTCGATGCTCGTCATCCAACGCTTACATCTATAGCCATGTGAAGGATCCTCCTTCCAACATGCTTGGAATGGCTTCAGCAAATGTGTCCATCACTTCTTCCTTGAAGTGTCATCAATTTAAAGAACACCAAGACTCTCTCTGAAGTACTCGAACTTCACTTTGGCTAACGGCTTGGTCAATACATCTGCAAGCTACTCATCCATCGCAACATACTATGCTTTGGCTGTACTTAGTGCTATGCATAACTTCTTCCTGCTAAACCAAGAGATCACACCTAATCGCTATCTGCAGCACTACCTGCCCAATCTGAATCAATATAACCCTGCAGGTTAAACTTTTGATTTGCATCATACTTGAGCCCATAATCAACTATACCCTTCAGGTACCTTAGAATATGCTTTACAGCAACCAGGTGAACACTCCTCGGATCTGTCAGGAACTGACTCAATGTGTTCACCGAAAAGCAAATATATGATCTCGTGTTCATTAGGTACATCAAGGACCCAATCATCTGATGATACATAGTGACATCAACCGGTTCAAATGAAGCATCACACAAAAGCTTCAGGTTCAATTCCATAGCCTCGCAGTCCATCATCCCGAACCTCTTCAGGATCTCTACTACATACTTCCCTTGTCCAAGGAAGATTCCATCTGCACTCTGCCACATCTCCATGCCAAAAACAAATAGTGCATCATCCCCAAGTTCTTCATCTCGAACTCGGTAGCAAGCTTCTGCTGCATGTTGGCAATCAATCTATCTTCACCTGTGATAAACAGGTCATCCGCATACAAAAGTAGTGTCACTGGATTTCCTTCCTCAACCTTGTAGTAAAGGTTGGAATCCGCTTTACGCTTGGTAAAGCCCAAACTGGATAGAAAGCTGTCTGTCCTACCAAGTTCTGCACACATATATGACTACACCATTCAAGAAGGCTGTCTTGAAATCCATCTATGTATCTTCTATTTCATCACTTCTATATTTCTCTATGTTTCCATCTGCAGCATGCTTGATCCGATAGATCCATATGGAAGTCATGACAAACTTCCCTTTAGGTATTGGGACTACATCCCAAACATCATTCTTCATGATCGATGGATCATGGCATTCTTCCCATATCCTGGGAACTTCAATATCTTCAATGGATAATTTTGTTGCTGAACAAATGTTGTAGTTCTTCTTTTGTTGGTGATGGCATACGATCTTTCTGTTAGGATATTCCTATACTCCATCCTAGTCCCACCAATATTTTGATCATTTACATTTTCAGTCATGCATGCACCTTTAGGGTTTGCATGCATTCTAGGGTTTGCATGCATTTTTCATGCATCCCAGTCATCAGTCCAGCACCTAGCCCTCAGTTAGCCAGCCCCCAGGAGCTTCTCACTATTCAGTTTTAGCCCTCCAGTTGCTTAATGTGCCCTTCTTCCTTGATTTTAAGGAGCAACTCGCCCTTCTTAACCTACCAGTCCAGTTTTCATTCAGTTACACTTAGTTACACTCAGTTGCACTCAGTTACAGTCAGTTACACTCAATTACACTCAATTACACATAGTTACATTGAGTTACACTCAGTTACACTTAGTTACAGTCAATTACACTTAGTTACATTGAGTTACACTCAGTTACACCTACCAGAGTTAGTTTGACTGATGGTTGATAGTTACTTAAGCATTGATGACTCCACTGATGATGATGAAGACTTCCATTTGTGCTCCGATGATCATGAGGACACCTAGTTGTGCTTCGACGACACTCTATTGATCTTATGATCACTCTGAGAGGCTAATTCGAATTGCCACCTTAGGCATTCGAATCCTCTCTACCATGGTACTATTTATTTGTCCATACTATGATTAATTAATTAATGTGTGTGAAGTATTATTGCTTCTATCTGATTTCTTTTGTACCATATTATTCTATTGCTCATTATACTGTATTGTTCACTCTTCTTCTATTTTCCTGCTTAATCATAATTACTCTTGTGAGGTATACATCATCTCTTAGATCTGCTGTGAGGATTTTCACATGGTATCAGAGCATGTTGAGAGTATTGTTTATCTCCATTCTTGAGAGTTTTTTGCAGATTATTATCCAGATTTTGAGTGCAGCAGTTGCAACATTTTTGCAGCAGTAGCAGTTGCAGTTATTCTATATTGTTTTTGCAGGTCTTCTACAGCTTCAATGTATCCTGAATTAGAAGAAATCACTCCTCTTTCTCTCTTCGGCTATGATGAATGGAAACCAAAAATAATAGCATATTTAAAGAGCCATGATCTCTTTGATTGTTATTTTGAAAGAGGGTTTGAATCCTCTGATGAGAAGATTGACTGGTTGAATAAAGGTGACATGCACATTGGAAGAATGAAGCTTACTATGCTGGATTACATATTGCTCCCAATCATTATTGATATTGAAACTCCAAAAGAGCTATGGGCTCACCTGGAGGGAAAATTTGGCAGAAAGAATGAAGGATTTGGTCCAATCCCCTTCAAAAGCAAGCAAAGTGATGCATTCGCTCCTTTTGATGGTCTCTCAGATCATGAACCAGTATCATCTCATATTGAAGTTGTTGACAAAGAACTTGCAGATTCTCCACTCATGCTCAAACTTTCTTCTCTTTCTATGCCAGCTCACACTCTAGATATTGCAGAAGGTCCTAAATCCTCTCTTGCACCAGAGTCTATTGGTTTGCATCATGATCACATGATTATTTCAGAGGTCAAAATAGCTTTTGAAGGTAATGCATTCACTCCTCTCTAGCTATCTCCTCTTTTATACTACTATATGATCATAATTCCATACTTTGAGAAGGTCATTGAAGAATATGGCCATCACCATTCGCTTGCGATAATTTCTCATGCATCTACTTGTTTTGATCTCACCTCTCATGGTTCAAAGGAGATCTCAAGAAACCATGATTCAAGTCTTGGATCTAATTTGGATTCTAAGCAATTACTGCTTGGGATAATTTCTCATGCATATGATAGTTTTGATCTCACCCCTGTTGGTTCAAAGGAGATCTCAAGAAACTGCCTTTTAAGTCTTAAATCTGATTTTGATTTCAAGCAAACATGTAATAGTTATTTTTGGCATAATCCCACCCATGGTGGTTCGAAGGAGAAGACAAAAGACTATATGCACTTTCACAGATTTGATCCTACCTCAACTGATTCGAATCACAGGTTCAAGGATCATTCTCATACTGTTGGATTTGTTCTCATCACATTCGATCTGAAGAGCAAGTACAAGCACATGCTTTTTGAGCATGATCCACTTCTTCCCAAGAAGAAGATACCTCTAGACATATGACCAAGCATCACACCTGCTTGATTTTGGAGCATTTATTTTTGTGTGTGCCTTACAGTCTATTTTTTGAGGAGGGGGTATGTTTCCCATGAAATTTTTCCACTTCCTTGGTTTATTGATTGTTATTATTCATTGTATTGGGTGACCTTTTGTCTTAGTTACCAGGGCCCAGGATGGATTAAGGGGGGGTGTTAGGATATTCCTATACTCCATCCTAGTCCCACCAGTATTTTGATAATTTACATTTTCAGTCATGCATGTACCTTTAGGGTTTGCATGCATTCTAGGGTTTGCATGCATTTTGCATGCATCCCAGTCATCAGTCCAGCACCTAGCTTTTTGTTAGCCAGCCCCCAGGAGCTTCTCACTATTCAGTTTTAGCCCTCCAGTTGCTTAATGCGCCCTTCTTCCTTGATTTTAGGGAGCAACTCGCCCTTCTTCACCTACCAGTACAGTTGTCACTCAGTTACACTTAGTTACACTCAGTTACACTTACTTACATTGAGTTACACTCAGTTACAGTCAGTTACACTTAGTTACACTCAATTACACTTAGTTACATTGAGTTACACTCAGTTAGACCTACCAGAGTTAGTTTGACTGAAGGTTGACAGTTACTTGAGCATTCATTAGAGAGATTTTGAGGTCAAAAAAGGGCCTCCTAAGAGATGTACTACAAAAATATGAGATATATTAAAATATTATGAATTGGGGGTTTTATGGGGTAGGTATATATGACAAGTCACCTTCCACACTATTTTCTATGCACAATATAAATAACCATGGTTGAGTTACTTTTCAAAATTCACTAGAAATAAAATTAATAAAAGAAGTCTACATTGATGTGACTAAGATTCATTGTAAATTCCCAAAAATGTATTGTCCTTTAACATTTATTTGTCTTGAACTTGCAAATGAAATTAAATAATAAAAAACATTTTTAAGAGTTTTTTTTTTTAATTTTATGTTGACTTTTTATATTTAGTACGTTTCTCATGAATTTAATAATGTAATTTAATTGAGAATTTATTTATATGTAAAATGTCAATAATATTATTATAATCCACAATGCATTATTATTATTATTATTATTATTATTATTTATTAAATCTATTATTATTCTTTATTAGTTTGACATTATGTTATTAAATAGAATGGAGTGAATATATAATTTAAAATTAAAAACATAAAAATGATGATATATTATTTTATAAAAAAATGTGAAAGGACTTTCTTTATGAATTAAGAGTACTTCACTTGAAAATGACAATAATATTATTTTATGTGAAAGTGTGAAAAGACATTCATTATGAGTACTTTACTTGAAAATGGCAATAATATTATTTTATGAAAAGACTATCATTATGAGTACTTTACTTTATGACTTAAAAGTACTTACACCACTACCTTGGTTAACTATGTGTTTTCATCCACCATAGAAAATTTGACAAATAAGCATTCTTAACTCATGCAATGCCACCTCACCAAGGGGAATGATGTCATGTACTAGAATGTGATTGGTTGTATTTTATAGTACATTTTCTTTGTTTTGAGGCCCTTTTTTGACCTCAAAATTTCTCTAATGGATGACTCCACTGATGATGATGAAGACTTCCAGTTTTGCTCCGATGATCATGAGGACACCTAGTTGTGCTCCGATGACACTCTATTGATCTTATCATCACTTTGAGAGGCTAATTCGAATTGCCACCTTAGGCATTCGAATCCTCTCTACCATTGTACTATTTATTTGTCCATACTGTGATTAATTAATTAGTGTGTGTGAAGTATTATTGCTTCTATCTGAGTTCTTCTGTACCATATTATTCGGTTGCTCATTATACTGTATTGTTCACTCTTCTTCTATTTTCCTGCTTAATCATAATTACTCTTGTGAGGTATATGTCACCTCTTAGATCTACTGTGAGGATTTTCACACTTTCCTACACAACAAGTTAAATTGCATGATTAGAAAACATCTCATAGTTTTAAGAAAAAATTCTTACACATAAAGAAATATGTCATACAGTCATGCAGTTATCTTAGCCAATGCTTCAATACAACATTTATCCATATCCCATAACTTTCTAGATGCCTTCCAATCTCTACCAAAACATTGTTAAGAGTGTGCACAACTCCCAACATGTCAACAAAGAGGTTTCATTCTAGATAGGTAGCAATGGAATGTTGTATGGTGCCATAGGCCACTTACCCATGCATATTTGTAGTATATTGTTCATCAATGCAACTATTCTAATATGCATAATACATGTTGATGTATATGTAACTTCGGAATGTATTTCATCTGTGTATTATATATATATTCATTGTACCCTTATAAGAGATGTGTTATTCCTCTATAAGGAAGTGTCGTCATGTGGATTGACAAGTGTCGCAAGTGTGTGTACTTGCCTATGGGTTATTAGACCACCTTATGGGGTCGGCCCTAATTAATATATAATATAATGTGGATGTACTCAAGTAGACAAGTCGGCCCCAGTAGGTCACTGGGCAAAAAGGTGAGTATAAATAGAGATAGGAGATCTCTATTTTACTCACTCGGAAAAGTATCTATCTCTCTCTCTGGAAAGTGGCGCACTAGTGAGGAGGAGGAGGATCATCTGCTAGGAGACTATCTCTGTATTATTTGGTTGTATTTTGGTTGAGCCATTGCTCTCTCTATCTCTGAGGAAGTTGTGGGGTTTTTCACCTTAGGGTTTTCCCCACGGAAACTCTGTGTCTCTTGTCTCTATGCTTTTGATTCTTATGATGCTTGTGATGCTTGTCATATTATGATTGTCATGCATTGATATACTGTAGATGTTATTCTCTCAGCAAAGATCCTATAGTATTGTGATTTAATACTGAAAATTTAACATGGTATCAGAGCTTAACTGAGAAGAAGACATTTTGCAGTGACGGAAGCTTGTATTGCTTGTTTATTGGGTTTCTCTCCACAGATTTTTGAAATTCAGTATAGTAGATTGGATCTACTCATCAAGGCGCATCTTTCTGTCCAATCAGATTTCAGTTCCGAGCATTTTCAGTTTTGGCCCTAAAAATTAGGGTTTCCACAAAAATAGGAATTTCTGGAAACTGAAGGTATAGCTGGAAGCTCCTTGCAAAAATCGAAGGTTTGAGCTTTGGATCGAGATTTTTGGCTGGGTAGATCTCCGGGAAACTCAAACCCTAATTCAGGGCTCTCCCTAGTGAACCCGGGAGGACAAAAAGGCAATTTTGAAGGACAAGACTTTGCTGATCTCAAATTCTAAATGTACTAGGCTGATCAGCTCTCCAAGGCGCATCTTTCTATCCTTTCGGAATTTTGAAATTCACATTTTGAATTTTTAGGGTTTCTCTGACAAACCCTAATCCGGGACCAGATCCAGTTTTCAGCACTTCAAGTGGTAAGTTCTAAATCTTTTCTATTTCCATTTGAAGTACTCTTAAAGATGTCTCTTCACACCAAGCTTGAGGATAAGCTTGAAGGGGCTGATAACTTCCGAGCCTGGAAGTATAGGATTGGGCTAATCCTGGAAGAGGATGAGTTGGACTCATATGTGAAAGAAGACATCCCTATCCCAGAGGATGAAGAGGCCAAGGTATTGCACAAGAAGAACTTGGTCAAGGCAAAGAGAATCATTGCTGATTCTATCAAAGACCATCTCATACCCCATGTGTCTTCTCTCAAGACACCCAAAGAGATGTTTGAATCTTTGACCAAGCTATTTGAAGGAAAGAACATAAATCGGAAGATGACCCTGCGGAACCAATTGAAAGCAGTAAAGTTTCAGAATGGGGAAACCATTCAATCCTACTTTTCAAGGGTCTCTCAGATCAAGGAACAATTAGAAGCAGTAGATGAAATGGTGGAGAATGGTGAAGTGGTGATGACCACTCTAAATGGCCTACCCAGGTCATGGGATTCCTTTATTCAAGGAATTTGTGCAAGGAAGAAGTTGATCTCCTTCAGTAGACTTCGGGAAGAATGTTCTCAAGAAGAAGCTAGACTTATAGCTCGTGAGGAAAAGATGGGAGGTGAAGATCAAGCTCTTGCAGCTCACACCAAAAGAATCAAAACCAAGAAGGATCACCCTCACCCCAAAAGATTCCATCAAAAGAATAAGAAGGACCTAAGATGCTTCACATGCAATGAGAAGGGTCACTTTGCTTCAGATTGTCCCAAGAACAAAAGGGATAATAACAACAACTCCAGTAAGAAGAAGAAGGGCAGCAAAAGAAGGTTTCATGCTCATGCTGCCGAAGATGATGAACCTCCAAAGAAGAAGGCTAGGGCAGAAAGTAGTAGTGATGATGACTCATCAAGTGAAGAAGAATATGTTCTAATTTCTGCTCTTACAGGTACCATCTCCCATGGATGTAATGATTGGTTGATTGATAGTGGGGCTTCCAAACACATGACTGGGTTTAAAGAATCCTTTGTGAACCTATCTGAACATGAATCACCCCATAAGGTGAAACTTGGGGATGATTATCAATACCCAATCAAAGGAAGTGGTGAAGCCTCCTACAACCTAGATTCTAGAAAATCATTGAAGATAAAGGAAGTACTTTATGTACCTGGGCTCAAGAAGAACTTACTCTCCATTTCTGCATTAGATGCAAAAGGTATGAGGGTTGCATTTGTGGATGGCCAAGTCCTAATGTGGCCAAAGGGAAAGACCATAGATGATGCAGTAGTGATTGGAAAGCAAGAGGGAGGTTTGTACAATTTGAAGGGACAACCGGAACATGCCATGGTGACATAAATACAAAGATTCATCCATAGTCATGGATCACATAGAGGTATATATAATTTGTTTTTGCAAAAGTTAACTAATGAGTTATGCAGGTCATTGACGAAGAACAAGAAGACATTATGCGGGTATGTTAGACATAAATAGCTAGCATTCTAATCCAGGTATGTTTTTCCTATATCAAGCTAGAATCCTACCTTGTGTTAGGATCTTATACTGTTGTTGATAATATTCATGAAGCCATAAGTTTGAATAATCATGGTTGTTTGCATATTATGTTTCTTACCATAATTGATGATATGACTAACCAAAAGAATCATGAAGGTATAGGTTTGAATAATCACAAGTTTTATGCATATTATATCTCTTATCTTGTCTGATGATTCAACTAATCCGAAGAATCATAGGTTTGAGTAATTATAGGTTTAGACATGTTATGATTTGACTAACCTTAAGAATCCTACATAAACCTTGAAAGCTAATTCTTGTTATTTTCTGTTTGAAATGATCATGACTATACATGCTTGAGATTATTGTGTTTTTAATAGTATACTAATGAATGTATGATTTTATATGAGATCACAAGGATAACACACTCATGATACTAATAAGCATGCATAGGGACCAACGATGAATATGAGTTCAAGAACAGGTAATCCAGGAAGCAAAGATCAAGAGGGAGCACACTCCCGTTGTTCCTGCAAGAAAGCAAAGGAACACACTTCAGTAGTTTCTGCAAGGATGCAGATATTCAGAGGGAGTTGACCATCTTTCCACAACAAAAAGGTGTAGAAGAAGCTACTTCAGACTAGGACTCCAGCAGCTCCTGTAAGGAAGCAAAGACTCAGAGGGAGTCTACCCAACGAACAAACAAAGATAAGTATTTTAATTTCTTGCATATTTGCCTGTTTAAATAAAATTGTTCAATGATGTATATGCTCATGTTCCTAGACTTAGGATATGTATTGTGCATATTAGAATAGTTGCATTGATGAATAGTATGCTACTAATATACATGGGTAAGTGGCCTATGTCACTGTACAACATTCCATTGCTGCTTATCTAGAATGAAACCTCTTTGCTGACATGTTGGGAGTTGTGCACACTCTTAACAATGTTCTGGTAGAGATTGGAAGGCATCTAGAAAGTTACGGAATATGGATAAATGTTGTATTGAAGCATTGGCTAAAGATAATTGCATGACTGTATGACATATTTCTTTATGTGTAAGAATTTGTTCTGAAAACTATGGGATGTTTTTCTAATCATGCAATTTAACTTGTTGTGTAGGAAAGATCATATGCCATCTCCTACAAAAGGACTACAACATTTGTTCCAGCAACAAAGATATTTATTAAAGATATTGAAGTTCCCAGGATCTGGGATGAAGAAATAGAATGCCATGATCCGTCGATCATGAAGAATGATGTATGGGATGTAATCCCAAGACGTGAAGGGAAGTTTGTTATGACTTCCAAATGGAACTATCAAATAAAGCATATTGCAGATGACAGCATTGAGAAATATAAAAGTGATGAAATAGAAGATACACCAGATGGATTTCAAGACAGCATGGTGTAGTCAGATATGTGTGCAGAACTTGGTATGGTAGGATAGACAGCTTTCTATCCAGTTTGGGTTTTACCAAGAGTAAAGCGGATTCCAACCTTTACTACAAGGTTGAGGAAGGAAATCCAGTGATACTACTTTTGTATGCAGATAACCTGTTCGTTACAGGTGAAAATAGTTTGATTTCCGACATGCAGCGGAAGCTTACTACCGAGTTCGAGATGAAGAACTTGGAAATGATCCACTATTTGTTTTTGGCATGGAGGTGTGGCAGAGTGCAGAAGGAATCTTCATTGGACAAGGGAAGTATGCAGTAGATATCCTGAAGAGATTCGGGATGATGGATTGCAAGGCCATGGCCACACCTATGGCATCGAATCTGAAGCTTCTATGTGATGCTTCATCTGAGACGGTTGATATCACTATGTATCATCAGATGATTGGGTCCTTGATGTACCTGACAAACACGAGACCAGACATTTGCTTTGCTGTGAACACATTGAGCCAGTTCCTGACGGATCTGAGAAGTGTTCACCTGGTTACTGTAAAGTATGTTCTGAGGTACCTGAAGGGTACAGTGCATTATGGGCTCAGGTATGAGGCGAATCAAAGGTAAACCTGCAGGGTTTTGTTGATTCAGATTGGGCTGGCAGTGCTGCAGATAGGAAGAGCACATCTGGGTGTTGCTTCAGTATGGGATCAGGTGTGATCTCTTGGTTTAGCAGGAAGCAGTCCTACATAGCACTGAGTATAGCTGAGGCTGAGTATGTTGCAGCCTGTTCAGCTAGTTGTGAGGCAGTATGGCTACGGAAGCTACTGTCTGAGTTATTTGATCTCCCGTTGGAGGCTACTGGTATCTTCTGTGATAACCAGAGTTGTGTGAAGCTTTCCGAGAACCCAGTGTTTCATGACAGGTCGAAACACATAGAGATCAAATATCACTATATCAGGGATATGGTGCAGAGAGGAGCTATGAAGCTCCTGTATATTGCGACGGACGAGCAGATTGCAGATGTGCTGACGAAGCCACTAGCCAGGGTGAAGTTCGAGTACTTCAGAGAGAGGCTTGGCGTTATTCAGATCAAGGACACTTCGAGGAAGAAGTGACGGACACATTTGCTGAAGCCATTCCAAGCATGCTGGAAGGAGGATCCTTCACATGGCTGTGGATGTAAGCGCTGGATGATGAGCATTAGGATGATGTTCTAGTTTCTGCTGGATATGATCAGTTGGATCATTTTATGTATGTATGTACGCATCATGTTGGATGCAGGATATGATCAGTTGGATCATTTTATGTATGTATGTACGCATCATGTTGGATGCTGGATATGATCAGTTGGATCATGTGTATGTATTGTTTATGCATCATGTTGGATGCTTGGACCATGTATCTGTATATGTATCAGGTGGATACATTGTATGATCAGGTGGATCATGTATGGTGATATGTATCATGTATTTGTATTTGTATCAGGTGGATACATTGATGATCAGGAGGATCATGTATGATGATATGTATCAGGTAGATACTTGGTATGCATCAGGTAGATGCATTGATGATCAGGAGGATCATGTATGATGATATGTATCAGGTAGATACTTGGTATGCATCAGGTAGATGCATTGATGATCAGTAGGATCATGTATGATGATATGTATCATATATTTGTATCAGGTGGATACATTGATGATCAGGAGGATCATGTATGATACTTGGTATGCATCAGGAAGATGCATTGATGATCAGGTAGATCATGCAGCAGGATGTTGCAGTGATGATCAGGATGATCATAGATGACGAGCTTCAGGATGTTGCTCCAGACAACATGCAGCAGGATGTTGCAGTGATGATCAGGATGATCATAGATGACGAGCTTCAGGATGTTGCTCCAGATGACATGCAGCAGGATGTTGCATTGATGATCAGGACGATCATGGATGACGAGCTTCAGGATGTTGCTCCAGATGACTTGCAGCAGGACGTTGCAGTGATTATGATCAGGACGATCATGAGTACATCAGGATGATGTATGGTGAGTATCAGGTTGATACTCTGTGGCCGTGGATCAGGTTGTGCAGATGAGCATGTCTGGGAGATCCTATAGGTCGGAGTTGTGTACCCGTAACAGCCTGGGATGCTCTGTCGAGACATTGCTCTGGGAGGACATGTAATTTGTGCCCTGGGAGATCTCAGGTCGGAGTTGTGTACCCGTAACATCCTGAGATGCTCTTGCGAGGTTTTGTCCTATGGCATGTAATTTGGGCCCTGGGAGATTTCAGGTCGGAGTTGTGTACCCATAACATCCTGAGATGCTCTTGCTAGGTTTTGCCATGACCACATGTAATTTGTGCCCTAGGAGATCTCAGGTCGGAGTTGTGTACCCGTAACATCCTGAGATGCTCTTGCTAGGTTTTGTGGTGGACCACATGTAATTTGTGCCCTAGGAGATCTCAGGTCGGAGTTGTGTACCCGTAACATCCTGAGATGCTCTTGCTAGGTTTTGTGGTGGACCACATGTAATTTGTGCCCTGGGAGATCTTAGGTCGGAGTTGTGTACCCGTAACATCCTAAGATGCTCTTTCGAGGTTTTGTGGTGGGGTCACATGTAATAGCACCCTGGGAGATCCTACAGGTTGGAGTTGTGTACCCGTAATATCCTGGGATGCTCTTTCGAGGTTTTGTGACGCACGTAATAAGTCCTGAGGATTCCACAGTATGGCCAGTGATGACGAAGACCTGCAGGTGGTGGGCCTACATCCAGTATGAAAAAGGACTGGCTCTGTAGAACTTCCTATGACGAGTAGAGACAGAGATTGGATGAGATAGCAGCAGCAGTGACGATGATGATGACGATGCATCGATGACGATGATCCAGAGAAGAAGACTTGTCTAGCAGATCCGTGTCGAGAAATACCTTCCTAGTTAAGAGGGAGTGTTGATGTATATGTAACTTCGGAATGTATTTCATCTGTGTATTATATATATATTCATTGTACCCTTATAAGAGATGTGTTATTCCTCTATAAGGAAGTGTCGTCATGTGGATTGACAAGTGTCGCAAGTGTGTGTACTTGCCTATGGGTTATTAGACCACCTTATGGGGTCGGCCCTAATTAATATATAATATAATGTGGATGTACTCAAGTAGACAAGTCGGCCCCAGTAGGTCACTGGGCAAAAAGGTGAGTATAAATAGAGATAGGAGATCTCTATTTTACTCACTCGGAAAAGTATCTATCTCTCTCTCTGGAAAGTGGCGCACTAGTGAGGAGGAGGAGGATCATCTGCTAGGAGACTATCTCTGTATTATTTGGTTGTATTTTGGTTGAGCCATTGCTCTCTCTATCTCTGAGGAAGTTGTGGGGTTTTTCACCTTAGGGTTTTCCCCACGGAAACTCTGTGTCTCTTGTCTCTATGCTTTTGATTCTTATGATGCTTGTGATGCTTGTCATATTATGATTGTCATGCATTGATATACTGTAGATGTTATTCTCTCAGCAAAGATCCTATAGTATTGTGATTTAATACTGAAAATTTAACAATACACAACCTAATTCTAGGAACATCAGTATATACATTATTAAACAGTATTATTTAAACAATAAAATATGCAAGTAATGACAATTCAAATACTTATCTTTGTTTGTTTGTTGGTTGACTCCCTCTTAGTATTTGCTTCTTTTCTGCAACTCCATTCTTATGTGGATTGTGAGAAGTGGTCAACTCCCTCTAAATATCTGCATCCTTGCGGAAACTACTGAAGTGTGCTCCTTTGCTTTCTTGCAGGAACAACTGGAGTGTGCTCCCTCTTGATCTTTGCTTCCTGGATTACCTGTCCTTGAACTTACATCCATCCTTAATCACTATGCATGCTTATTAGTATCATCATTGTGTTATCCTTGAGGTCTCATACATAATCACACATTTATTAGTATAATCTTAATACTATCAAAACACAATAATCTTAAACATGTATATTCATGATCATTCACAGATAATAAACATTATTATTCAAGGTTTCACGGAAGTCTTCTTTTACTCATACATATTCTTATTTGATCATAGGACTCTTCTGGTTAGTTGAATCATCAATCAAGATAAGAGATATAATATGCATAAAACCCATGATTATTCAAACCTATACCTTCATGATTCTTCTGGTTAGTCATATCATCAATTATGGTAAGAAACAAAATATGCATACAACCATGATTATTCAAACCTATGACTTCATGAATAATCATTATCAACAACACAACAGTATAAGATCCCAACACAAGGTAGGATTCTAGCTTGATATAGGAAAAACATACCTGGATTAGCATGCTAGCTAGTTATGTCTAACATACCCGCATAATGTCTTCTGGTTCTCTTCAGTGACTTGTGCTAGTAATCTGCATGTCTCATAAGTTAACCATTGTAGAACCAATTTATACATACCTCGAAAGGAGATCTTCTATGTGATCCATGACAATGGATGAATCTTTGTCTTCATGTCACCATGAGCATATGTTCTTGAAGTAGAACATGATTTGACTTTCTTGGTGTACCTTTTGTGTTAGCAAACAACATAAACCTCATACAACATCACAATGCATTAGTACAATCATAAGTGTCAAAACCTTAATCAATGAATATCTTCTATTAAGGTGATACGACAAGTCCAGTAATTAATCAAGATTGTACTATAATGATATGAAGATAAACATATGATAAACTTAACCATGAAACATACCTGTAAGCCATACCTATCAAGATTGATTGTAATCTTCTTATGGAAGGCCTTAGCCTCATCTCCCTCTGAGATAGGAACTTCTTCACTTATGCAGGTGACCAATCCATCTTCTTCTAGGATTAACCCAATCCACTTGATTTGCAAGAACTAGACCTGGAGCTTGATTAGGGTTTGTCAAAGAAACCCCAAAAATTCAAAATTTGAATTTCAAACTTTCGAAAGGATAGAAATATGTGCCTTGATGAGCTGATCAAGTTGGTATATTAAGAATTTGAAAACTATAAAGTTTCACCCCTCGAAATTGCCTTTTAGATTTTCGGATTCACTGGGAGGACCCTGAGTTAGGGTTTGAGTTTCCTGGAGCTTCACCCAACCAAAAGATTTAATTCAAAACTCTAAGCTTCGATTTTTCTGAGGATCTTCCAGCCGTGGTCATAGATTGCCAAAATTCCAATTTTTGCAGAAGCCTAAATTTTCCATCTTTCCGATCAAAGTCCCGAACTGGGGTTTGATTAAGCCCAGCCTTCTGCCCAACCAAAAAATTTGATCTTTGTCTCTAAATTTTTATTTTGATGAGTATCATGCAGCCATGGTCTCCGATTAAAAAAATTCCAAATTTCTCCGAAGCCCTAAATTCCGGAAGCCATGAATGAAGGTACTCAAAAATAATTCTGTTTTGCGATAAATATGTACCTGATTGTTTCTGGTGTAACTACAAATTTTTCAATCCACGGGGTTTGAAACATTTTCTTGAGATATTCCGACCTGTTATCTTTCCATCCCGACAGGTCTGACCTCAATTAGATTCTCTGAGAGAGAGTTATGCCAAGTGTCACAACGTGACCTGTTTATGGGTTAATACAGGAGAGCAAACTTGTACGGCGTTCCACGTGTCAGTAGTTCAACATTGGCCAATGAAAAATTTTCTGGAGATATCCCGACATGTTATCTTTCCATCCCAACAGGTTTGACCTCAATTGGATTCTCTGAGAGACAGTTATGCCAAGTGTCGCAACATGACCTGTTTATGGGATAATACATGAGAGCAAACTTGTACAAAATTCCACGTGTCACTGGTTCAACTTCGGCCTTTGAAAAAGTTTCCTGAGATAGTACTGTCTGTGTACTACCTATCACATTTGACGAAATTTTATTTGGAGCTTCCTAGCCCAATTTATGACCTTTTTCCCAAGGTCACCTGATTTTGACTCAGATCTGGAAGAGGCAAAAACCCTATATTGTATAGATCATAAATCACAAATTACAACGAATTAGAGGTTGTCCTTTGGACACAAGGTACATGTGGATCTGATATTCAACCTGTAAAATTTTCATATCCAAAAACTTCTCCAAAATGGATTTATAAGGAAGTGCTACGATGATTGGTTTTTTCTATATCAGGCCCTAGAATCGTAAGTGCAACAAGTGTCATACATGCCATATCATGCCTTCTTTCAGGCTAGCTCTGATCCCATGTTAAATTTTCAGAATTTACTTCAATCTGATCTAGGATATTAGCTGAGAGAACAACATGTACAGCAAATCTACAGCATATCAATCATGGACACAATAATGCAAGCACACAAGAGACACAGAGTTTACTTGGGGAAAACCATAAAGGTGAAAAACCCAAATAACTTCCTCAGATATAGATAAAGCAATGATACAACTAGAATACAAGAGATAGTCTTCTCCTAGCAGTAGAGCCTCCTCCTCCACAAGTGTGCCACTCTCCCAAGTGTGAGTGAGAGAATAGAATGTGTAAAATGAGAGAAACACACTCTCTATTTATACACTAACTTGACTTGACCTTTACTCAACTAGGTCGGCCTCAACTTAACCACTTAGCATAATGCTGACTAGGTCGACCCCCACTAGGGTGGTCTAATAACCCTTTGACCCACATGGTTGACCCCCAATAGGTTGGTCTAATAACCCTTTGACCCACATGACTTATACAGGGCCGACCCCAACAAGGTGGTCTAATAACCCATCAAGTATAAGTTACAACACTTACAATATAAATGACGACACTTCCATATAGAGGAATAATAACATCTCTATAGAAATACAACCACTTCTGTATAGAGGACTAATAACATCTCTATAGGAATAAAATATACATATATGTGAAATACATTCCGAAGTTACATATACATCAACATAGGGTCCAAGAAAGAGTCCAACCACCTGGCCGATTTGCGGCAAGTATTTTTGCATTGTCGCAAATACAATATCCGCTTGCACCCCCTCAAGTGTGTTAGTTACGTTATTGGGATTCATTGATTTCCAACAAGGGATCACCATTGATACTTTGAAGGTTCAATCCATTATGGAACTTCCCTCACCACATACATTATGCCAATTACAGAGCCTTCAAGCGAAAGCCAAATTTCTCTGTCGCTTTGTTCTGGACTATGCTACGAAAGTTCATGGTTTCCTTCACTTGCTTCGGACCCACGTCCCTTTCGTTTGGTACAAACTAGCGCAAGCATCTTTTGAACTGCTCGAATAAGAATTGAATTCCGCACCTTTGATTTCACCTCCTGATTTCATGAAGGATTTTATCCTTTACGTCTCAGCATCTGAACATGATGTTTCCAGTGTGTTAGTCCAAGAAGATAGTGCATGACAAGAACAAGTGATTTACTATGTGAGTCAGACATTGTCTGGACCACCGTTATGTTACCCCCATGAGGAGAAGTTGGCCCTCGTCGTTGTCTTCTCGGATCAAAATTTACGACACTACATCCTTATGAGTCGAACTACAGTTGTGGATGAGTCCAACCCCATGCTCTATCTCTTGCGTCGCCGCCTCCTTCAAGGCCGTGTGGCTAAATGGGTCATTATACTACAAGAGTACAACTTAACAATTGCAACACCCAAGAGTACCAAAGCCGTTGTCTTGACACAACTAATGACTGAATTACCCTCTTCGTCAGCATTAGCACCTATTACCACTGAATTTCCTGATGACCACTTGTTCATTATTTCATTAGATGACCCATGGTATGGTGAAATTCTGTTGTATTTATGAACACAAAATTTTCGACCCAACCTCGATCGCAATGCTCAGTACCGTCTCTGTCATAACACTTCCCGATATCTCCTCCTAGGTGATATCCTTTATCGACGTAGTGTCAACACCATCTTACATTGATGCCTCACCCATGATGAGGCCAAATAAGTTCTAAACGATTTCCATAGTGGAGCTTGTGGTCGTCACTTCTCCGAAATGGCTACTGCCCAAAATTTCATCCACACTGCATATTTTTGGCCCACCCTTTTCATTGATTGCATCACACCAGTCAAACATTGTTGGAATTGCCAACTTTTTTCCCCCAAATCCAGGACCCCTCCTACCCCTTTCCATCCAGTCATCATTGCTGGCCCTTTCTGCAAATGGGCCTTTGATTTTATGGAGTGCAATCCTCCCTCGACGAATGGCCATAAATACATCATTGTGGCCGTTGACTATTTCACTAAATGGGACAAGGCCATGCCTACATTTAACTGTAAAGCTCAAACCGCAACCCGTTTTTTTTTCAATCACGTCATTACCCAATTTGGTGTTCCCAAACAACTTGTCTTTGAGCATAGAAAACACTTCGAAGACACCATTTGGAAAGAGTTATCTACCTTTCTGAAATTTTACCACCAGTATGCCTCATCCTACTACCCCCAAGGGAATAACCAAGTTGAGGCTATCGACAAGATCTTGAAGACCATTCTTCAATGAACAATAAACCAACACAAGTCCAATTGGTACCATATGCTCTTTCCTTCACTTTGGGCATACCACATGTCCACCAAGACTGCCACAGGTTTTACCCCTTTCCATTTGGTTCATGGTGTAGATTCTATTCTTCCCATCGAGTGTTAGATTCCCACTTTACACATTATTATTGAACTTCTCCTTGACACCTCACCACTTGAGAAACGCTTAATCCTTTTGGAACAAGCCAACGAAGATCATCAAACTGACTTACAAATCACCGAGGCTGCTAAACTTTGTTCCAAAGCCAGTTATGATAAGCATCTCCACCCCCGTACCTTCCAAGAAGGAGATCTAGTACTTGTTTATGACCAAGCCCATGACAAGACCGGTAAAGGAAAGTTTGAATCCATGTGGAAAGGCCCTTACATTGTCCACACTTGTCTCCTCAAGAGGGAATACATCCTTACCGATTCAGAAGGCCATCCTTAGCCAACCCCCACAATGGGTTGTATCTCAAATGTTTTTACCCATAAGCAACTATATTACTTTTTTGAAGGTTGTATTTTTTCTAAAATACAAGAGCATAGTTTACATGGTTTAACCTTAATTACAAACTACAACTCAATTGTGTTACGGAAATTGGGAGGAGTTACAATGGAAAATGTAATTTTGACAAGAGGGCACTATGTTGACCTCCTAATTAATGGTCAAGTTATTGGGATATGAAGGGTTGAATCTACAGAGACTAAAACTTATTATGGTGGAGAAATGCTTAATGCAGGATATGTTATGGTTTTGATAATTGATGTCATTGAACCAAATTTGATTGTGGAAGATGTTGATGAATAGGGCATACATCCATGCAAGGTCATGGATTTGAGGCATAACAGAGGTAAATCAAAATCTTGAAGCATGTGTTAAGTGTTATTGATAATACATCGAATGTTTTTTTAACAAATACTAAGTTTCTTTAATTTGGTGTATAGGTGCAAATGTATCTTCTTCATTTTCTAATGGAGAAAAGTTATATATTCTACAATGTGGAGTGAAGTTAGGTCTTGTAATTATATTTTCAAATTGTAGTGTCACTAATTATTATAAAAGCAAAATAAATTATTTGAATGGTGGTTCAGTGTGTGCATGTAAGACTTACTCATTTCATAAAAATAGAATAAAAATATTAGATTGATGTATATGTTAACATATCATTAGTTTGTTCACAAGAATGGGGCCACTGTAATTATGCTTTTTAATTGCCATTTAACTCCTTGTAGAGTTCCATTTGTATACAAATGGAAAAAATGATAATAGATAGGAATTGTAACATGATTTTTGAAAATGTTTTTAAATATTATGTTTTGATGTCCTCAAGTAATGAAGTGGAGCTATGTTAATGTCACATATGTGGTTGCAATGTAGATGGGAATTAATATCAGTCAAAATATGTTGTTGATATCTGAAATGGAAGTAGTGTTCTTGTCGTCATACACTAGAGATGAACCAAATTGTCATATTCAAAGAAAACTAGATTGGGAATTTTGTGACAGGTCCTATTTTTTAAGGCCTTTTCAATCATAATTATTAAAATACTGCTTAAAAATTATGATGTTACAATATGGATATTAAATGTTAGTGACAAGTACATCCAACACGTATTTGAAAAATCAAATATTGATATAAGGGACTTTAGATTCACATGGGATAGGTCTCATTGTTGCTTGCAAACAAAATTCAAAGCATGGAGTATAAAACAATTTTACGACAAAAGGTTGAGTGATGTGTGGTCCCAGTATGGAGAATCAAATGTATTGCAGATAGATACATCAAATCCTACTAAATTGTTTGGATATTGGTCAAACCATATCTTGATAAAGGCCTATACAGGAAGAGAAATATACCTGGATTATGCAAGTTTTATTTCCCTTTCTTAAGACATTTTACTATATGAAATAAAAACTTGAGTACATTAGTATGTTCAATAGAACATCAAATTCATTGTAGTAGATGAAGTTGTTTTTTCTAGAAATTTGATCACAAGTACAATCCAAATTTTCAGGACGACTTGGACATACTTTTTGATGAATAAATTTGTACAATTTTATATTTTTTTGAAATATATGGGAGTTGATAGTTATATTAATGTACATTTTTATTATTGTTTAAAATTTCTTTTGCATTAACTTTGTTGCACTACAATTTTTTTTCATGGTCAACGATTGGTTTCAAGACAATACTACTTCAACCACCTCAAATATAGATAAATAACATCTAGGAGTATTATAGTATGCAATTATGTGTGCAACTTCATTGGATTATTCCTATATAATATATATCAATGCCACAGTTGAGATATTAGAGATTCATCATGATTTGTGTCTTATCCATCTAGTTCTAATTGAGATTTAATATTTCCTTTTGAATGTTGATGTATTTGTAACTTTGGAAGATATTCTTCTATGTATTACATTTGTACTTTATTGTATCCCCAACAGAGATGTATTATTCCTCCGATTGGAAGTGTCATCATTTGTATTTGCAAGTATCGCAAGTATTATTGTAAGTGTCGCAACTTATATTTGAAGGGTTATTAGACCACCTTACTGGCGTCATCCATGTATGAGTTGTGTGGGTCAAAGGGTTATTAGACCACCCTAGTGGGGTCGGCCCAAAGTCAGTTTATGTTAAGTGGTTAAGTTGGGGTCGACCTAGTTAGAGTTAAAAGTCAAGAGAAGTAAAGTATAAATAGAGAGTGAGTGTGTCTCATTCTATTCATTCACTCATTCATCCAACTCGCATTAGTTGAGAGAGGAGTGCACACTAGTGAAGGAGGAGTAGCTGCTAGAGTTATCTATCTTGGGTTTGATAATTGTGATCTTCTATTGTGGCTTATTCTATCTCTAAGGAAGTTGCATTTTTTTTCACCTTCTTGGTTTTCCTTAAGGAAACTCTGTGTCTCTTGGGTTAATGAATGTTATGTTGTGCTTTTTATTCTCTAGGTAGGATCCTAGATAATGTTTGAATGCATTTATCGAAAAATTAAAGGAAAACCAAAGGAAGGAGGCTAGGATGACTCTCCTTGGAAGGGCACGTCTTTCTGTCGAGACAGAATTCAATTCTGAGCACTTTCAGTTTTTGGCTCGTCACTGCTGCGAGAAATTAGGGTTGTGGAGAAAGTTGGAATTTTTAGAATCCAAGACCACGAAAGGATTCCCCTCATGAAAATCGAAGTTTAGAGACCAAGATCAAACTTTTTGGTTGGTAAGAAGGTTGGGCTTCATCAAACCCTAAATTGGGATTTTGATTGGAAGGGTTGAAAATTAGGGTTTCTGCAAAAGTTGAAATTTTTGGAATCTATGACCACGGCTAGATGCTCCTCAGAAAAATCGAATTTTAGAGCACAAGATCAAACTTTTTTGCTAGGTAGAACCCCGAGCAATATCAAACCCTAGTTCGGGATCTTGTCCAAGAAATCCGAAAGTTTCAAAGGAAATTTTGAGGAGTCAAATTTTGCAGATTTCAAAATTGAAGTATACCAACTTGATCATCTCAACAAGGTGCATCTTTCCATCCATTCAGTAGTTTTGAATTCAAAGTTTGAATTTTTAGGGTTTCTCTAACAAACCCTAATACAACTCCAAATCCAGTTTTCAGCAAATCAAGTGGTAGGACCTAAAACTTTCTATTTCCATTTGAAGTAAACTTTAAGATGTCTCACCACACCAAGCTTGAGGATAAGCTTGAAGGAGTTGATAACTTCTGAGCATGGTGTGAAAATGCACACATAAGATCCAAAAAGATGATGTAAACCTCACAATGAAAGAATTTAGGAATAATAGAAGATGAGAGAAGGATTAGAACATAGATCCAAAGAAGCTCTGATTGAGGATGAATAATTACACATGTTACATAAAACTAAATAGTAAACTAGGACCAAAGGTCACCCATACAATCAATAAAATGATAGAAAAATAAAGAACTATCCATAAACTGAGGAAATCGGGAAAACCTCATGGGAAAAATACCCCCCCGCTCATGGGAAAAATACCCCCCTCAAAAGAATAGTAACTAACTCAAAGAACCATCATACTATGCAGAAAAGAAAGAAGATTTCATCAGTGAAAATTTTTGTAAAAGACTTGGAAACTTGATCCCATGTAGGAAGGCCTCCCACTGTGTGGTGAATGTGTTGGATGAAGCAAGTCTTTTAGGAACTCTTTTTGTAACTGGAGCAAATGGAACATGAGGATTCTTCCCAAGAAATGGAAGAGAGAACCCCATCATCATGCTGCATCTATCATGGAGAAGTGGATGGCATAATGCAAGGTTGGCATGATGCTAAAGTCTAGTAGTTCTGTG
Source organism: Larix kaempferi (assembly GCA_027924585.1). Taxonomy (NCBI): domain Eukaryota; kingdom Viridiplantae; phylum Streptophyta; class Pinopsida; order Pinales; family Pinaceae; genus Larix; species Larix kaempferi. The sequence goes on from BSBM01000736.1 coordinate 8,004,095, forward strand.
AACAGATAAATCATCAACTGTGTTCTCAGCAATAGCAAGGACTGCGTGAGCCCATATTGACCTCAAATCTGGACTAAGAATACGTGTTGGTTCTGGATCTAAATCTTCTTGAACCATGATCTCAACATCAAAATCTTGATCTTCTTCTTCATTAGAAGAGGATTCACTGTGATCTTCATCAAAATCTGAAGGAATAGTTGGAGAGAAAGGCATGAAGTGTGAGAACTCATATGCCTTGGAGGCATGATTAGAAATTCCATTCGCTATAACATTTCCGGTGGAGATTTATGTAATCTCTACTGTGTTTGGACCAAAAATTACTTGCTTTGGTGATCCTGTATGAGTCATTTGATATACTGACAACAAATTAGCTATTAGAGAAGGAACAAATAAGACATTTTTGAACTTACCATGCTCCATATGAACTGTACCCAATCCTTTGGCAAAAATCTGAGAGTTGTCTCCCATGTGAATGGTAGGCCCATCTTGGAGATCCAAAGAGGAGAAGGATTCTTCAGATGCAATGATGTGGTTGGAGGCTCCAGAATCTATGAGGAGGGCTTTTGTTTTTGAGAAACCAGCCATCGATGCATGGCAATCATCAGATCCACTTCCAGTATTAGACATCTTTGCTTCTTTTGGAACAACAATTTTGTTTTGTTCAAGAAGATTGGTTAGAAGATCAATTTTCTTGTGCATGCAAGCTTTCTCAGGATGGTTTCCTCTCTTGTAGTAGGAACAATTTGGTCTCTTTTGTTTGTTATTCTTGGATTTTGATGGCTTCTTGTCTTTGTCTTTTTGCCTCCCTTTTGCATTCGCTCCACTTGCTTCACTAGCTAGAAGAGCTAGATATTTGGAGGTTTTGATGGCACCCATTTGAATCAATTTGCCCTCTTCTTGAGTGAGTGCTGCAGCAAAGTCTTGTAAAGTGAGAAACTTCCATCCAGAGATTGACATTCGAACAGAATGAAAAGTAGATACAAAGAAAGAAAATTGAGATCCAAGTTTGCTCAATACGGAGAGTACCAATTGCTCATCACTTTTAGTGATGCCACAATGCTTGCATTGTAAATTCAAATTGTGAAATTTTGAGAAGAATTCTTGGATACTCTCAAAATTGCTAGGTTGAAGGGCAACCAATTCATTTTTGATAATGTGGCCTCTTAGCCCATCTTATTTGCCAAAGAGACTCTGCAATTTTGTCCATAACTCATTAGGAGACTTCATTCCTTCAACATGAAACAATAGGTCTTCAAACATATGAAGGCAAATGCATCCAAAGGCTTCATCCATTTTATTTAGATGCTTGATTTTCTCTACATCTTGATGTGGTATGGCATCTCTTTCCTCAACTATTCTAGAAAACCCTTTTGACTTCAAGTGGATTTTCATCTTACCCTTCCATTCGAATTAATTGAAGGGAGTGAGGATTATAGGAGAAGGAGAAGATGAAGAACCATTCGAATTGCTTAACTTGACTACTAGAACAAGTGCAAATAGAAACTATTGAATCTGCTGCTGCAACTGCTGGAACTTCAAAATAACTGCAAAAAACTCTCAAGAATGGAGGTAGAATATACTCTCAAATGGCTCTGATACCATGTGAAAATTCCCACATAAGATCCCAAAAGATGATGTAAACCTCACAATGAAAGAATTGAGGAATAATAGAAGATGAGAGAAGCATTAGAACATGGATCCGAAGAAGCTTTGATTGAGGCAGAGTAATTACACATGTTACATAAAACTGAATAGTAAACTGGTAAATATACAATGCTAAGGATGAGGATTCGAATTCACTAGGTGTAATTCAAATTAGCCTTCATGCACAGATCCATAATCAATGGAGAGTCATCAAAGAATAACTAGGAGTCGACCTTCTCATCAGTGAGGTCATCAATGCACAAGTAATGGTCAACCAGGAGTCAAAATGAGTCTAATTGAGTGTAGTTGGTGTAATTAGCACATGGAAGCACTAATGTAGTGAAGGAGGCTCAATGGAGGGTGCAGATGGAGCTAACTAGAGTCAGAACAGGCTGTCTAGTCACATTGGAGGTCCATCGAAGTGATAAGGTCAGTTGGGAGTCAGTTAATCCTTAAATCAAGGAAAGAACTAAACATAACTAAACTAAATTGGACTGGTAGGTGAAGAAAGGCGCCCTTCTCATGCAGTAGGTGAAAGGAGGGTGCACTAAGCTCTAGGAGAGCTAAAACTAATCTGAAGGAAGCTTTGGGGGCTAGTTTGCTGAGGGCTAGGTGCTGGTACTGATGATTAGGATGCATGCAAACCCTAATTTTGCATGCATGACTGAAAATGAAAATGACAAAAATGCTAGGAGGACTAGGATGGAATATAGGAATATCCTAACACATGGAAGTATAGGATTGGGTTAATCCTATAAGAGAATGAATTGGACAACTACATAAAGGAAGAGGTTCCAATTCTAGAGGGAGATGAGGCTAAGGCCTTACACAAGAAGGACTTGGTCAAGGCCAAGAGAATCATTGCTGATGATATAAAAGACCATATCATTCCCCATGTGTCTTCCCTAAAGGCACCTAAGGATATTTTTGACTCTTTGACCAAGTTGTTTGAAGGAAAGAACATAAATCAGAAGATGACTCTGCGGAATCAATTGAAAGGGGTAAAGTTCCAGAATGGAGAGACCATCCAATCCTACTTCACTAAGGTATCTCAAATCAAGGAACAACTTGAAGCTATGGATGAAGTAGTGGAGAATGGAGAAATTTTCATGACCACTTTGAATGGCCTACCTAGGTCATTGTACTCCTTCATCCAAGGTATTTGTGCAAGAAGGAAGTTGATCTCCTTCAGTAGACTATGGGAGGAATTTTCACAAGAAGAATCTAGGCTTGTGGACCAAGAAGAAAAGATGGGAAATGAATATCAGGCTCTCATGGCTCACACCAAGAGAATTAAACCCAAGAGGGAGCAATCTCATCACAAGAGATCTTCACACCATCATCATCGAATACATAAGAAAAAACTAAGATGCTTCAATTGTAATGAAAAGGGACACTTTGCTTCAGAATGTCCCAAGAACAAAAGAAAAGACTTCAACAAAAACACAAAGAAGAACAACAAGAAGAGATATCATGGTCATGCTACTAAGGATGATGAACCTCCCAGGAAGAAGACTAAGAAGACTCTTCAAGTGATGATGAATATGTTCTAATTGTTGCTCTCATAGGTACTATTACACATGGATGTAATGGTTGGCTTATTGATAGTGGGGCTTCTAAACATATGACGGGATTCAAAGAATCTCTTCTAGATCTATCTGAACACGAGTCACCTCATAAGCTGAAGCTTGGGGATGACTATCAATACCCCATAAAAGGAAGTGGTGAAGCCTCCTACAAGTTAGACTCTGGGAAGTCTTTGAAGATGCAAGATGTTCTATATGTACCTAGACTCAAGAAGATCCTTCTCTCCATATCATCTTTGGATGCAAAAGGGATGAGAGTTGCATTTGTGGATGGACAAGTACTTATGTGGCCTAAAGGTAAGACCATTGATGATGCAGTAGTGATTGGAGAGAAAGAGGGAGGATTGTACAAATTGAAGGGACAACCTGAACATGTCATGGTACATGAATCCATGGAACCAAGTGAACTTTGGCATAGAAAGCTTTCTCATGTACACTATAGGGCACTATCAATTGCAAGCAAAGTAGTAGAAGGTCTTCATGAAATCCAGTCAAAGCATGAAGGTGTTTACAAAGAATGTGCAAAAGGAAAGAACACAAAGAAGGAATTTCCAAGCCGTGAAAGCAAAGCAAAAGGAATCTTGGAGATTATCCACTCTGATGTATGCGGACCAATGTCATCCAGTTCTCTGAGTGGATATGTATATTATGTTTCTTTCATTGATGATTTCTCTAGGAATACTTGGGTCTATTTCTTGAAGAACAAAGATGAAGTGTTTGATAAGTTCAAAGAATTCAAAGCCTTGATAGAAAATCAAACTGATAAGAAGATCAAGACTTTTAGATCCGATAATGGTGGATAATTCACTTCAGAAGACTTCAAGAAGTTACGCAGTGACTCAGGGATTAAGAGGGATTTGACCACTCCTTACAATCCACAACAAAATGAAGTTACAGAAAGGAAGAACCTCTCATCCATTTTCAGCATTGGTTAAGTTGCACACTATGAAAGACTCCAGTAGCTCCTGCAAGGAAGCAAAGATTGAGAGGGACTCCACCCAACAAACAAACAAAGATAAGTATTTGAATTGTCATTTCTTGTATACCTGATTGTTTAAATAATACTTTTCAACTATGTATATAGTTATGTTCGTAGACTTAGGTTGTGTATTATGAATTTTAGAATAATTGCATTAATGAACAAGATACTACTAAATATAGTAGTGGGTAAGTGGCCTATGGTACTGTACAACATTCCATTGCTACTTATCTAGAATGAAACCTCTTTGCTGACATGTTGGGAGTTGTGCACACTCTTAACAATGTTCTAGTAGAGATGGTGTTAATTTTTCGATAAATGCATTCAAACATTATCTAGGATCCTACTAAGAGAATAACAAGCACAACATAACAATCATAAACACAAGAGACACAGAGTTTCCTCGGGGAAAATCAAGAAGGTGAAAAACCATGCAACTTACTTAGAGATAGAATAAGCCACAATACAAGATCACAATGATCAAACCCAAGATAGATAACTCCAGTAGCTACTCCTCCTCCACCAGTGCACACTCCTCTCTCGATTAATGTGAGTTGGATGAGTGAGTGAATGAATAGAATGAGACACATTCACTTTCTATTTATACACTGAATTGACCTACCAATAACTTAACAGGGCCGACTTCCTAAGGAAGTCTAATAACCCATCCACATGACTCAACTAGGGATGACCCCACATCGGTGGTCTAATAACCCATCAAATATAAGTTGTGATACTTGCAACACTTGTGACCCTTGCGACACTTACAAGTACAAATGATGACACTTCTGATTGGAGGAATAATACATCTCCATCATGCATATAATAAAGTATAAGTGCAATACATAGAATAATATCTGCCAAAGTTACAAATACATCAACATATGGAAGGCATCTAGAAAGTTACCATATGAATACGGGATATGGATGAATGTTGTATTGAAGCATTGGCTAAGATAATTGCATATGACATATGCCTTTATGTGTAAGACTTTGTATTGTAAACTATGATAAGTTTCTAATCATGCAATTGAATTTCAATTGTAAGAAAGATTGTGTACAATCACCTACAAAAGAAGGACAACAACATTTGTTCCAGCAATGAAGTTCAAGAAAACTATCTATTGAAAATATTGAAGAATCTGAAGTTCACAGGATCCAGGATGCAGTAATAGAAGGATGCCATGATTGAGGAATACCAGTCGATCATAAAGAATGTGTTAGGATATTCCTATACTCCATCCTAGTCCTACTAGCTTTCCAGTCATTTTCATTTTCAGTCCTGCATGCAAAATTAGGGTTTTCATGCAATTAGGGTTTGCATGCATTCTAGGTCATCATTCCTAACACCTAGTCCTCAGCAAACTATCCCCCCGGAGCTTCTTTCAGATCATTTCTAGGCCTCCCAGTGACTAATGCGCCCTCCTTTGCTTCACTGCATGACAAGGGTGCCTTCTTCACCTACCAGTCCAGTTATATTCAGTTATTTTGAGTTATCTTCAGTTATTCCCTTGATTTAAGGCTTAACTGACTCTTTATTTATCACTCTGTTGGACCTCTAGTGAGACTAGATTGACCATTCTAACTCCAGTTAACTCCTATGGCACCCCCACTGAGCCTCCTTCACTATATTAGTGCTTCCATGTGCCAGTTACACCAACCACATTCAGTTAGACTCAGTTTGACTCCCGGTTGATCATTACTTGTGCATTGATGACTTCACTGATGAGAAGGTGGACTCTTAGTTAGGCATTGATGACTCTCCACTGATTATGGATCTGTGCATGAAGGCTAATTCGAATTCCTCCTAGTGAATTCAAATCCTCATACTCAGCATTGTATATTTACCTATTTACTATTCAGTTTAATGTAACATGTGTAATTATTCTGCCTCAATCAGAGTTTCTTTGGATCTAAGTTCTATTGCTTGTCTCTTCTTCTATTATTCCTAAATTCTTTCATTGTGAGGTTTACATCATCTCTTTGGATCTTATGTGGGAAATTTCACATGGTATCAGAGCCACTTGAGAGTTTATTCTACCTTCATTCTTGAGAGTTTTTTGCAGGTATTTCGAAGTTCCAACAGTTGCAGCAGCAGATTCAACAGTTTCTTTTTGCACTTGTTCTAGCAGTCAAGATGAGCAGTTCGAATGCTTCTCCTTCTTCTCCTTTGATCCTCACTCCATTCAACTACTTCGAATGGAAGGATAGGATTATATTTCATTTGTATCACAAGAGTCTAAATCGAATAGTATTTGAAAAAGATGATATTCCTCATCATGATGTTGAAAGATCCAAGCATCTAAATAAAATGGATGAGGCTTTGGGATTCATATGCCTCCATATGTCAGAAGATCTACTGTTTCATGTTGAAGGAGTTAAGTCTCCAAATGCGTTATGGACAAAATTGGGGAATTTGTTTGGCAAACAAGATGGGATGAAAGGCTACACTCTTGAAAATGAATTGGCTTCTCTGCAACCTAGCAATTTCGAGAGAATTCAAACATTCATATCAAAATTTCAGAATTTGGTTACTCAATGCAAGCACTGTGGCATCACCAAAAGTGATGAACAATTAGTGCTCTCCATTTTGAGCAGACTTGGATCTCAATTTTCTGTTTTTGTCTCTACTTTCCATTCTGGGTGAATGTCAATCCCTGGATGGAAGTTTCCTACCTTGGAAAAATTTACTACCGCTCTCATTCAAGAAGAGGACAAATTGATTCAAATGGGTGCCATCAAAACCTCCAGAGATCTAGCTCTTTTAGCTGGTGAATCAACTGGAACAAATGCAAAAGGAGGACAAAAAGGAAAAAGCAAGAAACCTTCAAGATCCAAGAATGACAAACAAAAGAGACCTAATTGCACCTACTGCAAGAGAGGAAATCATCCTGAGCATGCCTGCATGCATAAGAAGATTGATCTTCTAACCAAGCTTCTTGAACAAAACAAAATTGTTGTTCCAAAAGAAGCAAAGATGTCTGATTCTGGAAGTGCATCTGATGATTGTCATGCATTGATGGCTGGTTTTTCAAAGACAAAAGCTCTCCTCATAGATTCTATAGCTTCCAACCACATGATGGCACAAGAAGAATCCTTCTCCTCTTTGGATCTCCAAGATGGGCCTACCATTCACATGGGAGACAACTCTCAGATTTCTGCCAAAGGTTTGGGTACAGTTCATATGGAGCATGGTAAGTTCAAAAATGTCTTATTTGTTCCTTCTCTTACAGCTAATTTGTTGTCAGTATATCAAATGACTCATACAGGATCTCCAAAACAAGTAATTTTTGGTCCAGACATAGTAGAGATTACAGAAATCTCCACTGGAAAGGTTATAGCGAATGGGATTGCTAATCATGCCTCAAAGGCATATGAGTTCTCACACTTCATTCCCTTCTCTCCATCTATTCCTTCAGATTCTGATGAAGATCACAGTGACTTCTCTTCCAGTGACTCCTATTCTAGTGAAGAAGAAGATCAAGATTTTGATATTGAGATCATGGTTCAAGAAGATTCAGAACCAACACCTATTCTTATTCCAGATTCAAGAGAAATATGTTCTCACACAATCCTTGCTACTACTGAGAACACAGTTGATGATTTATTTGCTTACAGAACTACTAGACTTTAGCAGCATGCTAACCTTGCATTATGCCATCCATCTCTCCATAAAAGATGCAGCATGATGATGGGATTCTCTCTTCCATCTTTTGGGAAGACTACTCATGTTCCATTCACTCCAGATGCAGAAAAAGTTCCTGAAAGACTTGCTTCATCCTCCACACAGTGGGATACCTTCCTACATGGGATCAGCTTGCCAAGTCTTTTGCAAAAGTTTTCACTGATGAAAGCTTCCTTCTTTTCTGCATGATGGTTCTTTGAGTTATTTACTGTTTTTTTGAGGGGGGGTATTTTTCCCATGAGGTTTTCCCCATTTCCTCAGTTTATGGACAGTTATGTATTTTATTATCATTTCATTTATTGTATGGGTGACCTTTGGTCCTAGTTACCAAGGCCCAGGATGGATTAAGGGGGGGTGTTAGGATATTCCTATACTCCATCCTAGTCCTACTAGCTTTCCAGTCATTTTCATTTTCAGTCATGCATGCAAAATTAGGGTTTGCATGCATTTTGCATGCATTCTAGGTCATCAGTCCCAACACCTAGTCCTCAGCAAACTAGCCCCCGAAGCTTCTTTCAGATCATTTCTAGGCCTCCCAGTGACTAATGTGCCCTCCTTTGCTTCACTGCATGACAAGGGCACCTTATTCACCTACCAGTCCAGTTATATTCAGTTATATTGAGTTATCTTCAGTTATTCCCTTGATTTAAGGCTTAACTGACTCTTTACCGAGTTTATCACTCTGTTGGACCTCTAGTGAGACTAGATTGACCATTCTGACTCCAGTTAACTCCTATGGCACCCCCACTGAGCCTCCTTCACTATATTAGTGCTTCCATGTGCCAGTTACACCAACCACATTCAGTTAGACTCAGTTTGACTCCCAGTTGATCATTACTTGTGCATTGATGACTTCACTGATGAGAAGGTGGACTCCTAGTTAGGCATTGATGACTCTCCACTGATTATGGATCTGTGCATGAAGGCTAATTCGAATTCCTCCTAGTGAATTCGAATCCTCATACTCAGCATTGTATATTTACCTGTTTACTATTCATTTTAATGTAACATGTGTAATTATTCTGCCTCAATCAGAGTTTCTTTGGATCTAAGTTCTATTGCTTGTCTCTTCTTCTATTATTCCTAAATTCTTTCATTGTGAGGTTTACATCATCTCTTTGGATCTTATGTGGGAAATTTCACAGAATGATGTTTGCGATGTTGTCCCAAGACCAAAAGGGAAGTGTTTTGTGACTTCCAAGTGGATCTATAAGGTCAAGCATGCTGCAGATGGTACCATAGAGAAATACAAGGCAAGGTTTGTAGCTCGTGGCTTCTCCTAGAAAGAGGGGATAGATTATGACGAGACCTTTGCTCCTGTAGCCAAATACACTTCCATCAGAATAGTACTTTCCCTAGTTGCAGTGATGAAGTGGAAGATACACCAAATGGATGTCAAGATAGCTTTCTTGAATGGTGTAGTTGAAGAGCAAGTGTATGTGGAGCAGCCGCTTGGTTTTGAGACACATGATAGGGAGTCATATGTGTGCAGATTGAAGAAATCCTTGCATGGCTTGAAGCAAGCTCCTAGGACATGGTAGGGTAGGATAGACAGCTTCCTGTCCAATTTGGGCTTTACCAAGAGTAAAGCGGCTTCTAACCTTTACTATAAGGTTGAGGAAGGAAATCCACTAATACTCCTATTGTATGTGGATGACCTATTTGTGACAGGTGAGGATAGATTGATTGCTGACACGAAGAGGAAGCTTGATGCTGAGTTTGAGATGAAGGACTTGGGCATGATGCATTGCTTTCTAGGTATGGAGGTGTGGTAGAGTGCAGATGGAATCTTCCTTGGACAAGGGAAGTATGTAGTAGAAATGCTGAAGCAGTTCGGGATGATGGACTGCAAGGCCATGGCCACACCTATGGCATCGAGCCTGAATCTATTGAGTGATGCTTCGTCTGAGATGGTTGATGTCATGGTGTATCATCGGATGATTGGGTCCTTGATGTACATGATGAACACGAGACTAGATATTTTCTTTGCGGTGAACACCTTTAGCCAGTTTCTGACAGATCCTATACATGTTCACTTGATTGTTGTAAAGCATATTCTGAGGCACCTGAAGGGCACAATTGATTATGGGCTCAAGTATGATGCGAATCAAAAGTTTAACCTGGAGGGTTATGTTGATTCAAGTTGGGCAAGCAGTTTTGCAGATAGGAAGAGCACTTCGAGGTGCTGCTTCAGTATGGGATCAGATGTGATCTCTTGGTTTAGCAGGAAGCAATCCTGTGTAGCACTAAGTACAGCTAAAACAAAGTATGTTGCAGCTTGTTTGGCTATTTGTGAGGTAGTATGGATTAGGAAGCTACTATCTAATTTATTTAATCTCTCGTTGGATGCTACCTGTATCTTCTGTGACAACCAGAGTTGTGTGAAGTTGTCTGAGAACCCGGTGTTCCATGACAGGTCGAAGCACATTGAGATCAAATATCACTATATCGAGCATATGGTGCAGATAGGAGCAGTGAAGCTCCTGTATGTTGCGACGGATGAGCAAGTTGCAGATGTGTTGACCAAACCACTAGCCAGAGTGAAGTTTGAGTACTTCAGAGAGAGGCTTGGTGTTCTTTAGATAGAGGATACTTCAAGGAAGAAGTGACGGGACACATTTGTTGGAGCCATTCCAAGAATGGTGGTAGAAGGATCCTTCCCATGGTTGTGGATGTAAGTGTTGTGTGATGAGCATCAAGATGATGCTCCAGTTACTGCTATGTATGATGATTAGGATGATCATGTGTGATGAGCATCAGGACGATGCTCCAGATGATATGCATTAGGACGATGCTGTGATGATGATCAGGATGATCATGCGATGATGATGTGCATCAGGATGATGTACTGTATGATGATGATCGATATGATCATGAGTATCGGTATAATACTTTGTGGCCATGGATAGATCGTGCAGGTAGCATGTAATAGCTCCCTGGGAGATCTGATAGTCTGAGCTCAGATGCTCTTTCCAGGTTTTGCTACAGGTTGGCTGCGGATAGATTGTACAGGTAGCATATAATAGCTCCCTGGGAGATCCAATAGTCTGAGCTTGGATTCTCTTGCGAGGTTTTGCTACAGGTTGGCCGTGGATAGGTTGTGCGATAAGCATATAATAATGCCCTAGGATATTTGCAGATACTCTTGCAAGGTTTTTCCTATGGCATATAATAGCTCCTTGGGAGATCTGGCAAGTGCTCTTTCAAGGTTTTGCTTGTGAGGACATATAATAGTTCCCTGGGAGATTTGCAGATACTCTTGCAAGGTTTTTCCTATGGCATATAATAGCTCCCTGGGAGATCTAGAAAATGATCTTTCAAGGTTTTGTCCTATGTCATTTAATAGCACCCTGGGAGATCTGATAGGTTGAACTGTGTGCTCGTAATCAATGCTGGGATGCTCTTTCGATGTTTTTCCTGACCACATGTAATAGCTCCCTAGGATATCCGATAGGTTGAGCTGTGTGCTCGTAATCAGTCCTGGGATGCTCTTTTGAGGTTTTGTGGTGGTCACATGTACTAGCTCCTTGGGATATCTTGCCGGTCGTGCTTAGGCACATAAAGGATCCTGGGATACTCTTTTGAGGTTTTGTTGACGCACGTAATTAGTCCTGGGATCCACAGTATGGCCAAATATGATGAAGCTACAAGAGGCTAGGCCTACATCCATCATGAAAAAGGGCTAGCTCTATAGAAATTCCTATGACAAGAAGAATTGAGAGATAACCCAGAGAGTGAGATGACGAGTATAGCAATAGTGATGATGATGCTCCATGATCCAGTGACGATGATCCAGCTCCAGAATTGAAGACTTGTGGCAATATGTATTAATGACATGTGTCTAGGGAATACCTTCCTAGTTAAGAGGGAGTGTTGATGTATTTGTAACTTCGGAAGATATTCTTCTATGTATTACATTTGTACTTTATTGTATCGCGAATGGAGATGTATTATTCCTCCGATTGGAAGTGTCACAAGTATTATTGTAAGTGTCGCAACTTATATTTGATGGGTTATTATACCACCTTGCTGGGGTCATCCCTGTATGAGTTGTGTGGGTCAAAGGGTTATTAGACCACCCTAGTGGGGTCAGCCTAGAGTCAGTTTATGTTAAATGGTTAAGTTGGGCTGACCTAGTTAGAGTTAAAAGTCAAGTGAAGTAAAGTATAAATAGAGAGTAAGTGTGTCTCATTCTATTCATTCACTCACTCATCCAACTCGCATTAGTTGAGAGAGGAGTGCACACAAGTGGAGGAGGAGTAGTTGTTGGAGTTATCTATCTTGGTTTTGATCATTATGACCTTGTATTGTGGCTTATTCTATCTCCGAGGAAGTTGCGGGGTTTTTCACCTTCGTGGTTTTCCCCAAGGAAACTCTGTGTCTCTTGTTTTTATGAATGTTATGATGTGCTTGTTATTCTCTTAGTAGGATCTTAGATAATGTTTGAATGCATTTATCAAAAAATTAACATTGAATTCTTGAATGCTAAACTTTTACTTGAACTAATTAAAAAATATGACCTGTGGAAACAGTTCACTGGATTAATTCTTCCAAATTTAATGGAATAGTTTTTTGAATTATTTTTTCTAGATTTAATAGAATATATATTTAAAGATTAAAAAAAATCATTAACAACATAGCTAATCAAGCCTAAGAATAAAGCATATCATCTTGATTATTTATACCAGTCCTAATCCACAAACACAAGATAAAACTAGATATCCTCTAATATAAAAAATAACCCCCCTACACCTCTCCTCCAAAATATATATATATATATATATATGATTTAAAACATATATATCTTATTAAAATTTTGAAACTTTATTAATTAAAATCTTAAAGAAATTAAAGCATATTTTGTCAAAACACATCTCTTCTCTTTAATGTTAACATAATATGAGACATGTTATTAAGATATGGAAAGGTATGATTTAAAAAAAAAAAAAAAACTTCTTTATTGGAATTGGTTAGAGTTATTTAATAATATTTAGTGTTAAAATTTTATATAATTCTATATGTCCGTCCAATGGAAATACATATATCTATGTATGTATATCCAATAGAACATCATATATATATATTCATAACGATAGTGGTTTTTGAATTAAGAATTTTCATTAAATTATAATTATTTATCATGTCATTGTAATTATGGATATGTGTTTCTATTTTAGAATTTTGGGTGGACTACAGCCTATGTTTTTTTAAGATTGTACAAGGATGAGACAAGTGTATCTAGATTCATTATATGGTAGTCCTTCAAAATTCTAAATAAACAATTATAAAAAAGGAACTTAAAATATAAGTAGTAGCTGATGAATGGATAACTGGTAACAATAGAAGAATAACTAGTAGATGATGAATGGATAACCATAGCACATAACTATAAGAATGTGAGATAAAAAAAAATATAATAAATAACTAATGGTTGATGCAAAAAATGTATACATAAGTGGTAATAGATAACTTATGGTAATATAAATATAAATAAGGTAACCATAGGGCCATTGTGTTGGAGGGATAGGGGTATCCATGCTAAATATCCATTTCTTGGACCCAACGGAGCCAACAGTTTGTTGATTCGAACCTCGGATTGCAAGTTATGATGAGTTGAAGCTCGCATCAAAGTGTGATTCAAGGACACATGGACAATTGGTCCAAGGGCCTAGATTGAAAACTAAGCTACATAATCAAGTTCTACGAGATCCAACACATGTTTCTAGGGGTAGAATATGAAATCGATCTATCCACAAGTTCTCGGGGATGGGTTTCATGAATTTGACCCCCCAGTGCTAAAATTGCATTGGGACTCACTGACCAAAACCCTAGTTTCCGAGATGGCAAGGTAAGGAATTCTTGGGGCCATTTTGTTGGAGAGAGATAAATATCCTATTTGAATCCCCATGTATCGGATCCAACGTAGCCAATGATTCATGAATTCGAGCCCCGAATTGTATGTTATGGTGAGTTGATGCTCACATCAAAGTGTCATTTAGTGACACACAAACAATTCATCCAATGACCTAGATTGCAAACTAAGCTGCATAATCAAGTTCTTTAAGCTCCAACATGTGTCTCTAGGAATAGCAGATGCAATGGAGCTATCCACAAGTTTTCGAGAGGGATTTCATGAATTTGACCCCGCAATGCAAAAATTGCATTGGGCCTCACTAACCAAAATCCTAGTTTCTGAGATCACAAGTTAAGACAGTATTAGGGCCATTACATTAGATGGAAATGGGTATACTAGATGAATTGTTGTGTCCTGGACCTAATGGAGTTAATGATTCATCAATCTGAGCCTCATATTGCAAGTATGGCCAGTTGAAGCTCACATCAAAGTGACATTCAAGGGTACATGGACAGTTGTTTCAGGGGCCTAGATCGAAAATTGAGATGCATAATCGAGTTTTGCAAGCTCCAGCACATGTGTCTAGGGGTAGTGTATGTTATGGAGCTATCCACAAGTTCTCAGAGAGGGATTTCATGAATTTGACCTTGCAGTGCAAAAATTGCATTGGGCCTCACTAACCAAAACCCAAGTTTTTTAGATCACAAGGTAAGGAATCCTTGGGTCCATTTTGTTGGTGTGCGAGGGGTATCCTAGATTAATCCCCATGCCCAAAACCCAATGGACCCAAAATTTCATCAATCTGATCCCCATATTGCATGTTATGGCAAGTTGAATCTCATATCAAAGTGTTATCCAGGGACACATGGACAATTGGTCTAGGGGCCTAGATTGCAAACTGAGCTACATACTCGTGTTCTGCGAACTACAAAACATGTTTCTAGGGTTAGTGGATGCGATGGAGCTATCCACAAGTTCTTGGGAGGGGTTTCATGAATTTTACCCCCTAGTGCTAAAATTGCATTGGGCCTCACTGGCAAAACCCCTAGCTTTTTAGATCGCAAGGTAAGGAGCATTGGGACACCGTGTTGGAGGGTGATGGGTAACCTAATTTAATCGCCATGTCTTGGAACCAACAGAGCTGATGGTTTGTCGATATGAGCCCCAGATTCTAAGTTATGGCGAGTTGAAGCTCGCACCAAAGTGGCATTTATGGACACATTCACAATTGGTATAGGGGTCTAGATTTTGGGTTGAGTTATGTACAGGGGGATTGAGTAAGACTGGTTCATTTCAATGACTTGGAATAGGCAGGAAGTGTATTTGACAATAAGATCACTTCAAGGTGTTGTTTCAGTTTGGGCTTGATAGTAGTGTCGTTGTTCAACATGAAGTAGAAGTCGGTTGCATTGAGTTTCGTTGAGGCAGAGTATATGGCCACCCATTTGGTAAGTTTTTAGGACATTTGGATTCGCAAGTTTCTTGTTGGGATATTTGGTCAGTAGTTGCACCCCATTGTGATTCACTCTGATAATCAGAGTTGCATCAAAGTCTTGAAGAATCCAATGTTTCAGGATCAGTCAAAACACATTGAAATCGGGTACCACTTCATCCGATGTTTTGTTTAGAGAGGGGCAGTACAAATACAATATATTTCTACAGATGAGCAAGTTGTAGATGTCCTCACAAAGGCTTTGACGAAGGAAAAGTTTATCAAATTCAGAGATAAGTTTGGGGTGGTGCAAAACACCTTCCTCGCTAAGAGGGAGCATTGAGTTATTTTTAGATCGGATGGTATTCTATATAGGCTTGATGTCTTAGCATGTATGTGACACAAATCCACTTTTAAACATTTACTTTATAAAAGTTAAGTGACTTAATTTTTATAAAGTGAAAGTGACTTTTGCTTTAGGTTGAGAATTAAATGACTTAAGTTGTGATAAAGTGAGAATATATCACAACCACTGATCTTATGATCTCAATATCTAATATTGACCTTTGGATCATGTTACTTTTAATTTTCCCATCTCAAAGAGAAAACATGATATCTAAAGAAGAATTTGACACTTTTGAGTTGAGAGAGTGTAAGATCTTAAGGAGAAGAGTGGAAGAGAGACATGCAACAAGAGAAGAGGAGCATAAAAATTTGAGGAGGGAGAGAAGAACATTTTCGAACACCATATAGTGGGAGAGTGGACACATTTCCCAAGACCACACAACATTTGTTCCACAAAAATTACATAGATTTCGAGGTGAAAGGTGATTGTACAACAACACAAAAATCGAGGCATTGTTTTTCTGCTTGTGGGATAGTCCGTACAGATATGTATGACATTTCTACAGTACAATTTTCTTTAGTACAATGGCACACAAATCAACAAGTGTTTGATTTCATTCACCATGCAATGTTGTTGGAAGGAAAGCTACTCAAGTTAGATTGTTTCATGGTGCAATGTATTTGATGACAATGTGGTTGTGTTAGATGGAAAAATACCATATGAAACCCAACATGCGTTAGCTTTCATTTTCCGTGTAATATTATTAGAAGGAAATCTAACCCAAGTTAGATTTCATTCATAGTGTAATGCATTTGATGACAATGTGGTTGTGCTATATGGAAATCTACCATATGAAAGCTAAAACGGGTTAGCTTTCATTCAGCGTGCAATGTTGTTAGAAGGAAAATTAACTCAAGTTAGATTTCCTTCAAGGTGCAATGTATTTGATGACAATCTGGTTGTGTTAGATGGAAAACCACCATATGAAAGCTAACAAGCTTTTGATTTAATTCACCGTGCAATGTTGTTGGAAGGAAAGCTAACCCGAGTTAGATTTCCTTCATGGTGCAATGTATTTGATGACAATGTGGTTTTGTTAGATGGAAAACTACCATATCAAAGGTAACCCACATTAGCTTTCATTCATTGTGCAATGTTGTTAGGAGTAACATTAACTCGAGTTATATTTCCATCATGGTGCAATGTATTTCATGACAATGTGGTTGTATTAGATGTAAAACTACCATATGAAAGCTAACACGCATTAACCTTCATTCATTGTGCAATGTTTTTAGAAGGAAATCTAACCCCAGTTAGATTTCCTTCATGGTGAAATGTATTTGATGACAATGTGGTTGTGTTAGATGGAAAAATACCACATGAAAGCTAACCCACATCAACTTTCATTCACCGTGCAATGTTGTTAGAAGGAAAGCTAACCCGAGTTATATTTCCTTCATGGTGCATTGTATTTGATGGCAATGTAATATATTGTCATTGTGCGTCATCTTTCATTGACCGTGCAATGTTATTAGAAGTAAAGCTAACCCGAGTTAGATTTCCCTTGTGGTGCAATGTATTTGATGAAAATGTGGTTGTGTTAGATGGAAATCTACCACATGAAAGCGAACATGCATTAGCTTTCATTCACCGTGCAATGTTGTTAGAAGGAAATATAACACTAGCTAGATTTCATTCATGGTGCAATGTATTTGATGACAATGTGGTTGTGTTAGATGGACAACTACCACATGGAAGCTAACTTGCATTAGCTTTCATTCACCATGCAATGTTGTTAGAAAGAAAATCCAACTCGAGTTAGATTCCATTCATGGTGCAGTTTATTTGATGACAATGTGGTTGTGTAAGATGGAAAACTACCACATGAAAGCTAATCCACATTAGCTTTCATTCACTGTGCAACATTGTTATAAGGAAAGCTAACCCAAGTTAGATTAATTTCATGGTGCAATGTATTTGATGATAGTGTAATACATTGTTATGGTGCGTTAGCTTTCATTCACTGTGCAATGTTGTTAGATGGAAATCTAACCCGAGTTAGATTTCCTTCATGGTGCAATGTAGTTGATGACAATGTGGTCGTCTTAGATGGAAAAATACCACATGAAAGCTAACACGCATTAAATTTCATTCATTATGCAATGTTTTTAGAAGGAAAGCTAATCCAAGTTAGATTTCGTTCATGGTGAAATGTATTGGATGACAATGTGGTCATGTTAGATGGAAAACTACCACGTGAAATCTAACACATATTAGCTTTCATTCACCGTGCAATATTGTTAGAAGGAAAGCTAACTGGAGTTAGATTTCATTCATGGTGCAATGTATTTGATGACAATGTGGTTGTGTTAGATGGAAAACTACCATATGAAAGCCAACCTGGGTTATCTTTCATTCACCGTGCAATGTTGTTAGAAGGAAAGCTAACCCAAGTTAGATTTCCTTCATGGTGCAATGTATTTGATGATAATGTGGTTGTGTTAGATGAAAAACTACCATATGAAAGCTACATGATAACATAACAATTTGTTGGGTCTATTTGGCAGATCAAGGTCCTCTTAGGTGTTAAGAAAGATGTGGTGTAGTTTAGTGGTGGTACATTCAATCCCTGTAAAAATAAAGGTATCACCCAAAGCATGAGGCCAAGACTAACGGTAGGGAGATAGTTTGTGGAATAGGGTTTTACCATTCTACCTTATGATATTCAACATTAAACATTAATTTGTAGTAGTCATTTGAGATAGAGATAGACACCTAAAGTATGCAATTGATGGTGTCCTTTCCCATCATGGACATATGATTTCCTACCATACCAAAACATAGTTTGCATTAAACACCCCAAATATATCAAGGACCTATACTCCATTGCTAAATGCTTATGATAATCTAAGCACTTCATTCTAGGAAAGTAGACAATTATACACATTGATGACAAGCTACCCAATTTACGTAGACATAAGGAAAATTGTGGAATGACCACGACCAAAAGTGGTCCATCATTAATTGTTGCAATGACCTAATGGTAAACTCTTGTGGAAATGATACTTTATGTTAGACCCTTTGTATGGAATCGATTCTTAGTTTGTTGATACATATAAAGAAATGTTTGTAAGAAAACATTTTCTCAATTCCACCTATAGGATGGAATTCCATGCCATCTAGTCCATCTTTGTATTCCTTCAATAGTAGATGAGAAGATGATTTGGAGGGGCATTCTAGCTCGGTGGAAAGGAATTTCAAACAATTCCACACCTATAAAAGTACTTATATTGGCCCAAGCTCCACAACTATTAATGAATACATGATATCATATACTATCTATGCAATTCCAAGCCAATGATTAAGAAGAAAATATTTTTCACTCATTGTTGGATA
This sequence comes from Larix kaempferi, assembly GCA_027924585.1. Classification (NCBI taxonomy): domain Eukaryota; kingdom Viridiplantae; phylum Streptophyta; class Pinopsida; order Pinales; family Pinaceae; genus Larix; species Larix kaempferi. The sequence goes on from BSBM01000736.1 coordinate 8,023,017, forward strand.
CTGATAAAAAATTGGGAACTAATCTCCATGGACTTCATGACTAGTTTGTTCTAAACCAAGCATGGCCACGAGTGTGTGTTTGATGTTTTTTATAAATTATCCAAGATGGTAATTTTGACACCCCTTTAAGAATGGAATTACAGTGGAAGGTGTTGCTAATCTCTTCTTAAAGAATGTGTGGTTTGACTTTGTATTACCAAAGACCATGGTCTAAGGTAGGAATAATAGGTTCTTGACTCTCTTTTGGCCTTTCCTTTCGAACAATGTACATGCCAAGGTAGTCTTCATGATGATCGTACAAATTCTTACAGTGTACAACTCAAAACATCCATTTACATAGGATGATAGTGTGATTTATGTTTCACATCGCTATAATAGAACTCTTCAAAATTCTCTTGGGAATATCCCCTTCTAGGTGTGATTAGGGTTCTAATGATTGGCTCTAGTTGATGTAGTTTTTCCCATTACATGAACACAAGTATCGTCCCATGCTCATAGAGAAGCAAACAAAAAAATTGGTTTTTAAATGAATATAGCACATTTAATGACAGGTAGATGACATCCTATATAACATTTGTGGGAAGAACAATAAATGACATGATCACTATCAGGTTCAACATCACAAGGTTGGTAACAAGGTGTTATTTTACTTGCAAAAAGAGAAACTTACAAGACCCAATAGGTTGATCAAACCACTTGCTATGAACCATACATCATCACTAGGTAGATGGGTGATAATGCTTTTTAGATTATTTTTCCACATTTCCTTGGATTTCTCTTTAACTAGGGAGGACTTGTCGCAAGATGAGATAGGGGTTTTTGAAATCATGGTTAGATGAGTGGTTTTAAACACATTTTAGAGTTTTCATTAAATAGGAAGCTGATTTGTGAGGGAAGGATATTTAAGACTGTAGATAAATAGTTTTGTATGGAAATGCTACTAGAGGGAGGCCATCAATGATGGAAGAAATGGAGGAAGTTTACAAGAGTTGAAAATCATTAACAAGTAAGGAGTGTTATCCAACCAGTTGCTAAGATATTGAGGACTAACAATGGATAGGAGTGCAATGAGGGTGTAGAGAAATGAAGGGGCCAAAACCATGTGTGCTTGTACAACCAATGAATAAATGGGAACACTCTCTTTTGGGGAAGGAGGTTGTGATCCACACTAGCCACCAACCACTTTAGTACTTGTAGAGATGTACTAAAACTATAGGATGCAAGGAATTATATGTGAATTAGATTTATAAAAAAATTCCATATAGTAATCAAGTACAAGAAATGAATTACAAACAAATTTACAGATTTGTTATCTAGACCACCCCCACATCAAATTGTAGTTGTAGGGACAATAATGAATATTGTACTCCACAACCATGAAGTTTTCAGAGAGTAAAATCTAAAGGTTACATGTTTTGAAGATGTATTTTATCCATTGACGTAGGGAGAAGTTGTTTATTCAGAAGAAGAATACCATCTTCAAGGTGGACAACTTGAAAAATTAGACAAGTTGTGAAAACCACATGAGAGAAGGATTCAATTTATCAAATAATTTCATACTTCCAAAATTGCTAGAAATTCAAAAGTGAGAAATACTATGGAGAATTTGTAGAGAAGTGTTGATTGGCCAAATATGCAAGAATTTTTTTCTAAGTACATAAGATATTGTGTTCTTTGTAGTACTAGCAAACCAAGCAACCATAAACTTGAGTTCTACATGCCATTATCAAATCCCATTCATCAATGGGATCAAAAGAACCAATCTAAGAGTGTAGTAGCAGTTAGATAAGAGTCACAATGAGTACAAACTTCTCCATGATCAATATAGGATTTATCACTCCTATTTATATTACTTGAACTTTTATTTGGAAGAAAATATCTAGGTGGAGAAGACTAGTGACAAAAATATCAACTTGGATCAAAGTGCTATTGGTAAAGGAGGGTATGTTACCTTTTGAACCCATTATTATGGCAATGTCAAAACCTTGCACCATGGGGGTGGTTGGAGTGGTTTTGACAATGTTGACGGCATAGAAGAGACAATATCATGAGGGAAGCAAGAAATAGTGAGAGGGTAACATGTCCCAAGAACGGAATAAACCATAGATCTATGTTGGCTTAATCGTATATGTGTAGTTAAGGAGAAGAGTGAGCAGTTGCAGAGGGAGGTCATCAATGAGGGAAGAAATGGAGGAAGTTTACAAGAGTTGAAAAACCTCAACAAGTAAGGACCATTATCCAACCAATTGCTAAGATATTGAGGAATAACAATGGATGGGAGTGAAATGAGGGGTAGAGCAATGAAGGGGCCAAAACCATGTGCCCTTGTACAAGAAATGAATAAATGGGAACACTCTCTTTTGGGGAAGTAGGTTGTGATCTACACTGGAAACCAACCACGTTAGTTCTAATTGAGATTTAATATTTCCTTTTGAATGCTTGAATACTAAACTTTTACTTGAACTAATTAAAAAATATTAATTGTAGAAATAGTTCACTGAATTAATTCTTCCAAATTTAATGGAATAGTTTTTTGAATTATTTTTTTTAGATTTAATAAAATATGTATTAAAAGATTAAAAAAAATCATTAACAACATAGCCAATCAAGCCTAAGAATAAAGCATATAGTTTTGATTATTTATACCAGTCCTAATCCACAAACACAAGATAAAAATTGTATATCCTCTAATATAAAAAATAACCCCCCTACAACTCTCCTCCAATATATATATATGATTTAATATATATATATATATTATTAAAATTTTGAAACTTTATTAATTAAAATCTTAAAGAAATTAAAGCATATTTAATGTTAGCATAATATGAGACATCTTCTTAAGATATGGAAAGGTATCATTTAAAAATAATTAAAAAATTAAAAAATTAAACTTCTTTATTGGAATTAGTTAGAGTTATTTAATAAGATTTAGTGTCAATGGAAATATATATATGTATGTATATCGAATAAAACATCATATATATATATATATATATATATAGTCATAATGATAGTGATTTTTGAATTAAGAATTTTCATTAAATTATAATTATTTATCATGTCATTGTAATTATGGATATGTGTTTTTATATTAGAATTTTGGGTGGACTATATCTTATGTTTTTTTAAGATTGTACGAGGATGAGACAAGTGTATCCAGATTCATTATATGGTAGTCCTTGAAAATTTTAAATAAACAATTATAAAAAAAAAAGAATTTAAAATATAAGTAGTAATCTCGGAGATGGGACAAGTGTATCCAGATTCATTATATGGACTTCGTTACCTTGACACTGTGGATGCTCCGAGATTACCACCAACATCAAACAACCACAGAAATTTAACAACATATAAGTAGTAGTTGATGAATGGATAACTGGTAACGATGGAAGGATAACTAATAGATGATCAATGGATAACCATAACACATAACTAGAAAAATGAGATTAAAAAAAATATAATAAATAACTAATGATTGATGCAAAAATGCATGAATAAATGGTAACAGATGCAAAAATGCATAGATAAATGGTAATAGATAACTTATGGTAATATAAATATAAATAGCCAATACACTTTTCAATCAAATGAACTAAACATAACAACGAACATTTCTTCAAATATTAATAAAAATATAAAAAAATTTCAATATAAAATTGGAGAAAACAAAACAAAACATTGAGTTTGTCATAATCCCATCTCCCATAAAGTCTCAGTCAATTACTCGTGCTCAAAGTGGATTCTTTGATTTTTTTTCTTTCATTTTGAGATTGTTGTTGGTTCTGCTTTCGCTTCGATGGTTACTCCCTCTGCTGGCGTTCTCATTCTTTTCATGTTCTTCTCCTTCTTTCATTCTCCTGGCTCCCGCTTCCTTTTCCTCTTTCATTATCTTCTCTTCTTCTTCATCCTCAGCCTCTTTTGGCTGCTCAACTTCTGTTTGCCTATGTTGATGTTCATCATGTTATTGGGGTGGTGGAGATGTTGTCCTTTTTACTATTACTTCCATAGTGTTCTCCTTCTCATTCAACTTTTCAGATTTTTCTTCTTTCATTCTACTCGCTCCCGTCTCCTCTTTCTTTCTCCTCTCCTCTTCCCTGTCTTCATCCTCCACCGCTTCTTGTTGTTGTTGATACTCTTCTTCCTTGTGCTCCTCCTATTCTTGTTGATACTCTTCTTCCTCGTGCTCCTCCTATTCTTGATATTGTTGTTAGTGCTGCTTTTATGGTTGCTCGGGTTCTCATTCTTTTCACGTTCTTCTCCTTCTTTCATTCTCATGGTTCCCGCCTCTTTTTCCTCTTTCATTCTCTTCCACTCTTCTTCGTCCTTAGCCTCTTTTTGCTTCTTTTTTTCTCATTTCGAAATTGTTGTGTTAGGAACCCATGTCTTTACTTTGTTAGTATGTTGTTGTTGGACGCATATGCTTTGTAAGTCGTCCCGTAGTAATTGTTGATCAATAGTTTGTGTTATTGTTGTTGGCGCATATGCTTTGTAAGTCGCCCGTAGTATTGTCGATCCATAGTTAGTAGTGGCCCATGGTTATGACCCATAGTATTGGTGCCTAGACTTAGTATATAAGTGTGCGTTGAGACCTATGAAGGCATCGTGAAGTTATTTGTATTGAGCTTGCTCATAGGAGGTTTCCCCCTCGAAGTGGCCTGTGATCAATATAAAAGTGATTCTGAGTTCTGTCATTTCTGCTATTTCACATATTCTTATTAATTAATTGTTGCAGGTGCATCACATCTGGTATCAGAGCACTTTCTTGGGCTCACTGGGTGAAATTTCTGCCATTTTTTTTTCGCATCTGTTGTAGGTTCGGATTTGGGAATAATCCCTATCCGCTTAACTGTGGGAAGTACTTGGGCATAAGCCCTAAAACTCATTATGAGGAGTACCATAGGAACCCTGAAGTAGCTGGCCCATTGAGAGGACCTGCCAGCGAAAAGGGCAACGACCCCTACCTGATTGACTAGTTCCCACCCGTGAGGTAAACCAAGAGCTTTCGTTTGTGGCAAAGCGGTTATCAGTTTTACCTGAGCCGTGGAGTGAGGGGTACTGCCCAATACGCAAGCCGTCAGATAGCATTGGTGGCTGAGTGAAACCCCTGAACTGTTAGGAAGCCGCACATACCTTGGGTCCATATCTACTTTAAGCTGAACTATTGTCGATCACTGCTGTGCCGTTTCAGATCCATTCGGCGCTGTTCCAGATCCCTTCTGAGCCGTAGCCACTCCAGTCTGAAAAATAAATAAATAAATAAATAAATAAAATAAAAAAGGTATAAAATTCAGTTTTTTTCTCCATATCTCCCTTATTTTCACTCTGTTTCCCTTGAAATTTTCGGGGAACCCCTGTCATCCCATTCTGCATATTTCATTACTGAGGACCCTATCCCCAATTCCCCTTCCCAAATCCCGAAATCCCACATTTGTCTATTTTTAGGGTTTGCCATAACTTCCTCAAATTTCACCCAATCACCTTCAAATTTTACCACAGAGTTCCTTTCTGAATTCTGCTTCTTTGTCCCCTTCTGCCAAATTTTCCCATTCTTTCACCCTGCTTCTAAAATCCTTATTTTTGCTTCCCTGTCTAGTCGACAGTGTCCAACACCTAGTCAAACCCCAATTACCCTTCAGATTTTTTCCCAAGTCCATATTTTCCCTTACTGAAGCAGTTTCTATTTTTGTTTTCCTACCCAGTCAAAAAAAAAAACTCCTGGTTATGGTTGTCACCCATGTAGGAGTAAAAACCATGGAAGATGCACTTGCAGCCATCCAAGCCAAACTCCAGGATCTAGATGAAAAATTTCTCAGCCTCCATCTTGAACATTCAGCTATGAACAACAAACGGCAGTTTGAGTCTTCATTAGACAATGGGTTCTCTTCTTCCAGCAAATTCCGTGGTTCGAAGCTTGATTTTCCTCACTTCAGTGGTACTGATCCAACTGGATGGATCTATCGTGCAGAATAGTATTTCAGTCTACATAATACTTTTTATGTCAACAAAGTTCCACTGGCATCCTTTCATTTGGAACAGGAATCTCTTCAATGGTACTGTTGGTACATCAAGGCTCATCCAGAGCCCAAATGGTCAGACTTTTGCCAGCTCCTTTTGCAACGATTTGGTCCTAGTGCTTTTGATGACTTCACAGGATCCCTCACTAAACATCGCCAAATTGGCATTGTGGGAGAGTATCAAACCGAATTTGAGAACCTAGCCAACCACACTGAAGGATTGTCTGATGACTTTTACCGGAGTTGTTTTATCAGTGGTCTAAAGTATGTCATCTGCTCTGAGGTCAAAATGTTCTGTTCCACCACAATGATGGAAGCCCTAGGGTTGGCTAAGTTGGCAGAAGACAAAATTGTAGCCCAACAATTCTCCAAGCCCACTTTTGTTCCCTTTCGGAATATGGGCTCTCAATGACCACCTATACCACAAGCTCCTCAACCGACTCCTATCAAGCGTTTGTTTGAAACAGACATGCAAGCACGCAGAGAAAAGGGATTTGCTATAATTGTGATGAGAAATTCACTCAGGGACATAGATGTGTTCAGCAAAAGCTCTATCTCTTGGATGTGGATTCTCTTCCTGCCTCTGAAATTGGTGACGAAGATCCAGAAACATTGGATGCTCCGGTCGACATTCAGGAACCGCCTATTGACCCTCCGTCTCAGGATGACCAGCCAGAGATATCTCTCCATGCTTTAGCTGGAATCACCACCCCCCAAACAATGCGGGTCAGGGGTTACTTCAAGAATCTTCCTCTTACAATACTCATTGATTCTAGTAGCACTCATAATTTCATTGACCCTCAGATCACCAAACAAACTGATTGTTTTATCCATCCTTGCTCCAACTTTGAAGTCATGGTTTCCAATGGGGGCACCTTACCTTGCAAAGGGAAGTGTCGAAATGTGCGTATCTCTATGGGAGATTATACCTTACGCTCTGACATGTTTTCCTTGACCTTAGGCGGATGTGATGTGGTTTTGGGCGCTCAATGGCTATGCACACTTGGCCCTATCTTATGGGATTTTGCTGAACTTTGGATGCAGTTTTCCCTCAATGGACAAAAACACACATTGATAGGATTACAACCAAGTTCTCTCAGCATCATCAGTTCACATCGCATGGAAAAACTCCTCAAGAATAATTCACATGGTGTCATCACTCAGATCCATTCCATTCAGATGCAACCATCAGCGGTCTCCACTACTCCTTTGGATCTACAACAAATTTTGGATCGATATACAGGTGTCTTTGCTGAACCAGTTGGATTGCCACCTTCTAGGCCAGAAGACCATCGTATTCAGCTCCTTCCTAGCAGCATTCCTCCCAACATCAGGCCCTATTGCTACCAATTTCACCAAAAAATGGAGATTGAAATGCTCGTTCGAGACTTATTGAAGCAAGGTATTATTCTCCCAAGCAAAGTTCCTTTTCTTCTCCAGTTATTCTTGTCCGCAAAAAAGATGGGTCATGGCGCCTCTGCATTGACTTCCGAGCACTTAATCACCTCACCATCAAGGATAAGTTTCCAATTCCTGTTGTTGATGAGCTTCTTGATGAGCTTCATGGGGCTCACTTTTTCTCCAAGTTGGATCTTCGTTCTGGGTATCATCAAATTCGGGTTCATAAGGATGATATCCCTAAAACAGCTTTCCGCACACATGATGGCCATTATGAGTTTTTGCTCATGCCCTTTGGCCTCACTAATGCTCCTTCCACATTCCAAGCCTTAATGAATAAAATATTTCGACCCTACTTGCAGAAATTCATTCTAGTATTCTTTGATGATATCCTCATCTACAGTAAAACATGGGATGAAGATCTCCAGCATCTGGATCTTGTCATGCAACTTTTCTCTGACCATCATCTCCATGCCAAGCAGTCTAAATGTGTTTTTGGACAGAAGGAAGTTGAGTATCTCGGGCACATTATCTCAGCACAAGGGGTTCGCATGGATCCTGCCAAAATCGATTCCATGAACAATTGGCCACATCCTCAAACACTCAAGAGCCTTCGTGGTTTTTTGGGGTTGACTGGCTACTACCGCAAGTTTGTCAAGGATTATGGGAAGATTGTAGCTCCATTAACTGCTCTATTGAAAAAGGATGCTTTTACATGGACACCTGCTGCTCAATGTGCATTTGACAAACTAAAACAAGCTATGTGTACTACACTTGTTCTAGCTATGCCCGATTTTTCCAAGCCCTTCACTATTGAGATTGATGCTTGCGGCAATGGACTTGGTGTTGTTCTCTTTCAAGATGAACACCCCATTGCGTTCACCAGCAAAGCCCTTTAAGGTAAGAATTTAGCTGCCTCTACCTATGAGAAGGAAATGATGGCTATTTTTGCTTTATATTCTCTTATTTATGTAGAAGTATTTTCTCTCATCACTGTTGTCTACACACTTATTTGCAGACCTTGAAAGTTATTATCATTTTTTATCATCTCAATGTGGAATTAAAATGGTATCCACTATGACATTGAAGATCATGTGTGATTATTTTATGGTTATTATAAGATTGAAATCAAAATGATTACAACAAGATTTGCCAATTCTCAATACCTAGATTTCTCTTCTATAAAAAATGCAAATAAAACAAATATGGCATCTTCTGCAAAATATATGTCAAGCAATACTTCGGTCTCTTCTTGTAATAGTTATTAGTAGTTATTGAACATTTTGAAAAAAAAAACTATGATAAATAAATTATGACTTGGAAGAACCTAACAAATGACAAAAAAACACATTTCAGGAACTACCACATCAATTAGCCAATCACACCAGGATAACAAAACTTAAAAGGTAGCCTAGCCTTAAAGTGGTGTGCTTAAAACAGGGGTCTAATATTTAAATTGACAAAAGACAAATGCACACACATGTAAAATCATATCCATTTTTGTTTGTAGGTACTGACACTACATATTTTCCTCGTTTATGGGATACATTGGACTTGCCATTTTAAAGGAAATACAAATATGCATACTTGAAGAGGTGCAACAATTCTAGCATGTTGTTTTCCTACTCATCAAATCCACTTTGGATCCGCACCAGATCTTCCCTAGCAATAAACTGTGCTCTAAGGTTTATCTATAGTTGTTGTAATTGCTCCCTTTTCCTTACAATATCATGTAGACATTGTTGTATGGACTCCTCAAAATTGCTCATCTCAACATCAATGGATAGAGAAGCTAAATCAGTCTCCAATCTTCTATTATATTCTTGCACATGATTTATCTATGTAATTTAAACTAGTGGTCAAGCACAACATTAGGGAAAACACAAATGCTAACATTGCTAAAATAAAATGGTCAAAAGTGGAGAAATTTTCCACAAATTCAAGAGAGTGGTGAAAGTATTAAAACCAAAAAATAATATTTTCTCTTCAAATTTGAGAATAATAAATAATAGATGAATGAAATTTTGCAATACAAACATAAGAAAAATAACATCTCTCAGCTATATAGTAGTAATGAGATGTCAAAATTTCTCAAATCTATTTTAGATAGCAAGGCCTAAGCTACTAAACATTACATAATTTTTTTGGTTGAATGTGCCCCAACATAACATAAAAGAAATCTCTAAATAAAACCCTGGAAAATTAAAATTCCAAGTTTTTTGAAGCATGTGTCTATGTACCTAATGAATATGACAAATGAACACTAGCATTCTGAATGTATACTAGTAAGTAGCAAGAGGAATTTTTTTCCCGAGAAAAAAAAAAAACTATTTTTATTCAAAATAGAGCAAAAATATAATCTTTAGATCCTTTTAGCAGCATCGAAATCAAAAGATGAGAACATATAAGTAGTCTGAGATTTTACATCAGTCAAAAGACAAAAAAAATTTATCCTACTAGAACAACCAATCCTTCAGAGTGATCAAAATAAGATATCAGAGAGAGGGATGATCTGCTTGTTGAAAGCAGCGCCCCCTTGAAATTCTGCTAAATCAAGATCGCTAGGATGTAAAAGAAGCCCTTGTTTGGACAAAGCATCAGCGTCCTCGTTGAATTCTCGCAAGATGTGCTGAAAAGTAATATAGTGAAAGGAATCCCAGACCAAATTCAGTTGAGTCACCAAATAAAGAGGCCCTGCGAGAGAAATCTCTGAGTAACCTTGCATAAATTTTATCACTAACTCAGAATCACCCATAATCTGCAAATTGAGAAAGCCCAGCCTAAATGCTACCTTTAGAAGGAAAAAGAGAGCTTTAAACTCAACATGATTGTTGGTTCTAGATCCCAAGCCACCATATCCTTTGTAATAATGTTGACTATCTATGAAAAGCATGAATCCAAAACCACAAATTGAATTATGGTCCTAACTGGCCCCATCAAAAAAGTCCCAAGGCCTATTCTCTTCAATCACTAGAGTAACTAATATCCTTACTGCCTAGGTCTTAAGCATAGGCTTGTAAACTACAAACAAAGAAATGAATTGGGATGCTACTGCACACTAGAGAAGTATTTATATTTAAACACAACCGCATTCCTGGAAATCCATATAACCCAAGACACAATGATAGGGAGACCTATGAAAAGCACAGCCTCCTTGGAGCAAAAAAATTCCTTAAAACATAGCTTAATTGAAGGTCCATCCCACCTGACCAAACATCTTGAGAGTCTACCCACCTCCCACCACACATTCTTAGTGAAAGTACACTGAAGAAAGAGGTGAAAAATTGACTCTTCATCATTCCTACAGAGAGGACAAGTCGCAAAACCTTAGAAGCCGAAGCTTTGAAGTTTATCCCAAGTCAACACTTTGTTATTCAACATTAACCATAAATGAAGGATACTCTTAGGAAGTCCTTTAATTTTCTATATCTCCTTCCACCACCACGTAACCCTATGCACCATAGGAAATAACGACTCATAACCCAACTCACTATAATAATGTAATGACCCTATGGTTTAAACCCTGGACATATTATTATTGTTGTTATGTTGGACATAGTGGCACAGGCTTCTTGGACTATGGTGTGCACATTATTATTATTTTTATTATGTTGAACATTATTAATTAATGAAATAAAATAATTGGATCGACCGATGCCACAAAAAAGAGTATGAGGAACCATGATGTTACGAGCACGGGGTTGTGGGAAAAAGTGTTACCTTATGTTTTTACCTATGTGGATGTGATACACCCTTCATATGGACTTGTTGGACCATCTCGATTTATGCACCTCATGTGTTATGCTAACCCTTGGTTTTTATTTTATTTCGGGATTAATTTTATTTGGAGTTAGATTTTTTCCCTCACCTAGTGTGCCCCTCATGAAAATTTGTAACTCCCGCCTTGATGAGGACTCTTCCTCTCCCCTCTAGTGTGCCCACTTGAGAAGTGTAACTCCCATTTTTGCTAATTTGGGGAATTCAAATCCTCCCTTATGTCTCCCCATCTCCCCCCAATTCGAATTTCTCTTGGGAAATGGGATTTGGGGTGGATGTGGGATAGTCTCTCTTGTTGGTTATGCATGTTCTTGGCTCTTGTTTTGATAGGGTACTAGTGTGATTGGTTTTGGTTTCACTTGACATGAGTTTTTGTTGGTTGGTGCGCCATTACTGAGCCTGTTCCCAAGTTGAGTTACTCTGGAATTGCAATTGTTTTGTCTTGGAATTTCCTTGGATATACTGGATTGGAAGTGATGTGGAATGCACTTGGCATTGGATTTGAGGTTGGATGGATATATTTCTGAATCTTGTCTTGGAGCCACTAGAATTTCCCTGGAGTGGAAGTCAAGGAAGACTTGCCATTGGGTTGTGGTTGGACTGATTTTTCCTGAAATTTTTTTCCTAGAATTGCCACTGGAGATCCTCGATTAGAAGTGATGTGGAATCCACTTGCCATTGGATTGTGGTTGTACCAATTTTATATGGGTTTTTTGGTTAGGTGCAATATTTCTTGTGGAATCATGGTTTTGGCTCTGGGGTGACCATTGCAAAGTGATTTTTGGATTGCATTGTGTCTACAGCTAGGTGGAATGTGGCATGGTTAATTTTGGTTTCGTATTTTGCAAGATAAGTACTTTATTTCATTTTTATTTGAATTAATTGGATTTGATCTGATTCTTATATGGTTTCACATGAATTGTATGATAAAATATATGAGCTAATTACGGAATAAATCTCTCATAGATTTTAGTTACAAAATAACTAACTAGTTTTTGATATTTTGTGAGCAAGTGCTTGAGAAAAATGTTTATTTGGCACCTCTGCTACAGATTTGATAATTTTTCCTTTGATATTTATATTATGTGTACTATTATTTTTCAATAGCTTAGGAATTATTGGAAACACCTCTCTACAATTTATCTAGCCCCTATTCAAAAACTAGTTCACCGGTTGGGTTTTTTAATGTAGTTTCAAGACTTGGCATGTGAAATGTTTGAGAAAATGCCTGAATGAGATAAATGATATTAGATCATATAATTACACTTAAAATTTATGAAGAAATATGTGAAAGGTTTCCTATATAGTTCTATATTTTCTTATTGAAATCGTGGTTTTGTTTCCATTCACTAACTCCTTCGAAAGAATTGTTTTAAATGGATTTATGAATTTGCATGAGAAGTGTTTGAAGAAATGTTTACATAAGCTATACCTCTCATAATAATTATAATACATGGTATTTATGTTTGGAATGGATTCCAAATGACTTTGCAAATTGTTTATATATTTATCTTACTTTATTCCACAATTTCTAGCCAATTTGGAGAAGTAGATTTAGCTAGTTTGATGAATTAATAAGAGGACTATTTATGAGCATAAAGATACATACACTTGGCTGTAGTGTACCTCTGATATGATTTCCATGAGATATAGTAGTCAATACTTTCTTATTGTTTTGTAGTTGGAAACTAGAAACATAAACTAGCTTCAATCGATGGAAATTGGTAACTACTTTGTAGATTGAATCTATGTTTTCATAATTTTTCGAATGTAAAACCATATGATATGTTTTTGGTAGTTTAATTTTTCTGTAGAACTATATTTTCCATATCTTTACCGTCACCTCTATGTGCTCCGGAACTTAGTACAATTGATTGGGTTAAATTCCTAGCAGTGTTTATTAACTAGTTGCACTGATTTAGCTTGAAAGGATCATCATTTATGTTAAAGGATATGACTTGAAAATGAAAATTTATTTGGTTGTATGTGCATGCTTAAATATATGTATAATGGCTGTAGGTTAACTTTTTGGTTCATTGGCTCGTGCAAGACTAGTTTTTTGTGTTAAATACTAGTTAACTAGTCTTGGGGAGTCATTTTTGTAATTGTTTTGTTTAATTAATTGGAAAATGATAATTAGGAATTATTTACATGATATTAGCTGTTTATTATCCATTGGTCTTGGTAAATTATTATTAGGTGATAAAAAAATGAAGTTATGTTAAGTATCACAATTAGTACATTAATTACTAGCTAATCATGATTAAGTGAAAATGACTTTTTTTGTGCAAGTAACATGTGTTATGGATTTGGATGGATGCATAATGATGTTAGATAGTGTTGGATAAGATTTCCCAACCTTGTTTGTTTGACCAATTATGAATTTTATTTTAATTTATTTGGAATTATCGATATTTTGTCATAATTAAATTGTAGAAAAAGAAATTAAAGATTTATAAAATTATTTCGTTGTGCTAAAATATTCTAATTAGCACTAGAGAGATAATAATATATCCATAAGACCCTTTTATATCCCTGGGGAAATTACAAATAACCCCGAGGAATTAAATCTCCAACATAGTTCATCCTCCTCCTTGCCAATAAAAACATGACTATTAACCGACATAGTAATGAAAGAATACCATTAAGTAATCCACTGCCTCGACAGACCTAAATCCTTAGTTTCCATACAATCCTGTCGCCAATTCTTAGCTCCAATGGAATTAGCAATCATGTTCAATGTGGCAATACCCCTACACTGTAAATGCTCGATGAGCCCAACATGAACCAGACACTCATTAGAAAGTCCAAGAATGGCATCTTTCCCTATCAGCACCGATCTTCCATTCCCAACATTCAATTCCATATGTCTATCCAGAATCGAAAAAGCATTAGTTAAGGATCTCCACTAGTTAGAAAAATGAGTGATAGATTTATCCCTACATCTAACTATTACACCTAAATCTCGTCATCATGAGTCCTATGTCAACTCAATGCCTTGATCCCTGAAGTTTCCCTGACCAAAATTCATCTAGAGCAAGTTGTTGATCATTTATCCACATTTTCTAGTTGGGCTGACACCGTTTGTCTTCCAACAATAAGTGCTTGACTAGGATCGGCACAGAGTTTCCTCTAGAAGTCGGCGCTGGTGGTTCAAGTTGCCTTCATTCAACCTGCGCTTGCCCCTTCTTGGCGCAGATTGCCTCCATGCAGTATGCACCGGAGTTGGTTGAAATGGATAAATGAATCCTTCGAGCAACTTCTCGAAGCATGATGAGGTGGATGGTTATCCCTAATTCATAGGTGAGTTTTCCTTTGGTTCCCTAACCTCAAGGGATGATCCCTTATCCTTCTCCTCATAATATTCATCCTACTCTATCCACTTGGTCCTATAAATGTGAAGCTCCTCTCCATTCCAAAGGGAGGAAAGTCTATAGTACTCTCATGCTGGTGAAATTATCCTAGGTGACTCTCACTCATCCTTGAGAGGTTTACTTAATCTTTGGAGGCTTGGTTTGGTTTGGCTTGGCTTGTTGGAAAGAAGGTTGTGACGTTAAGGCATAGGTTGTAACATTCTCTCTTATTGTACTCTCCTTTATACAGTTAATACAATATCTTCCCATATACATTATCTTGTTGCTGATGTTTAGAACTTACTTCCTTAACTGTTAGCTTAGATCAATCATATGTGATATATGCTTTTACTGTTTGATTGTTTCCACTTGTTCAACAGGAATTTGTAGTTGCAGATCTAGAGGTACAGGAGCATTGGATCAAGCAAAGAGCAAGAGGATTTGTGAATCCCAGGTAAGAGACCCATTTATCTATTTGCATTTCTATTGATATAGGGAAGTTGATTATATTATGTGTTTATTTGTTCTATATCTACTTGGACTAGGGAGATCTCTCCTTTAAGTTCGCTTAGGTAGATTTTTTGAAAACACTAACCCATTCCATCATCGAAGTTGGAGCAATATATTTGGCCACTAATATCCTCTTCCACAAATTGTCCTTCTTCAAACAATTCCATAACGATTTTGCAGCCAACACCTTGTTAAATGCAAATATGTTCTTTAGCCCCCAACCGCACATACCTTTAGGAGAAACTAATACATTCCACTTAACTAGGTGGAACGTTTTCCCTTCCCGATCATTCCTCCATACAAAATTAAAACAAATATTTCTTATTGAATTAAGAGTTCCAGTAGGAATTTTATCCAATAGACGCCAGTAAGCGAGGATGGCTTTTGATACTGACTTCACTAGCACCAGTCTACCTCCCCTAGAAAACCAATGGTTACACCAAAAGGACACTTTCCCCGCAACTCCCTCTACAAGCCAACACCAATCCTTGATTCCATACTTATTAGGTTTTAAAGTGAACCCTAAATAGGGAATACCCTCTTCCATAACCTTGCATTCATATGGAAAATGATTGCTCCAAAATTCATGAGAACCGACTTGATTATTCAACCAATACAAGGTTAATTTCTCAATACTGATCTCCATACCAGTGACCCTACAAAAGTAGGCCAAAATATATCTAAACCTCCTGCACTCTGAGGTGTCTTGTCGACAAAACAAAAAAATGCCATCCACAAACATGAGATGAATAAGTGCCTCACATTCATTGTAAGAGATTCCCCTTAGATTCCTATGAGAATGATCGAAAATGATAGAACTAATGAGTCCTTCAATTACCAACAAGAATAGATACAGAGAGAGCGGACATTCTTGACAAAGTCCTCGGGAATCCTTGAATAATGGAGGACCTGACCCATTGAACAAGGTTGCAAATACAAAGTAAGTTAGGCATCCCATAATCCAATTGGTAAGCTCTAAATTAAACCCAATATGCAGAAAGACCAGTCGAATAAAGAGCCAAGATGCCTTATCATATGATTTCGAAAGATCAAGTTTGATAGCAGCCACCTATAAATCTTTGGTTTAATAGAATGAATTCCTTCCTGAGCTGCACCCACTGCCTCATGAATAAGATTCCATTCAAGAATCCAAATTTTTCAAAGGGACATATAGGATGAAAGAAAGGGCTTAAGTCGAACTGTCATAATTTTAGCAATGATCTTATAAACCCCATTACAAAGAAAAATCGAACTGAAATCAACAAATGAATAGGGCCTGTCCTTCTTAGGAATTAAGGTAATGAAATTTGAATTCATATCCTCTGGGACCACACCCAAAAGATGAACCTCTTCAACCACCTATAGAAAGTCCTCTCTCAAAGAAGTCAAAATAAAACTCTGGAGGCCAACCATCTGTACTAGGGATTTAATATCTACAAAAAAACTTCAATGCAAAAAGTAGTTCTTCTAATGTCACTACCCTCAATAAATCCTCGCTATCCTCCATATACAACATACGATGAAATTTATATATAACTTGAAACATCCCCAACATATCCCCCTATGCTGGCTCTGAATATAGACCTTGGAAATAAGAGACAACCTCCTTCGTCAGCCTAGATAAACCCCTAACATAATTACTCGAGGAATCTAGGAGGTCCCAAATAGCATTTACATTCTTATGATGAGAAGCCACCCACTCGAAATACTTGGTATCCATATCCCCCGCTGCTAACCTAATTGCCCTACTCTTCAAATGCCACTCCATTTCCATATCCTCCAACACCTTCTGTTTCTCAAATTCAAGTATGGATATTTCGTCCTTCCTCCCCACACCTGAAAAAATGATAGGATATTCATAGTACAAATCCACCAGCTTCAACTCCACCTCCACTAAACATTCATCCATGGATCTCCTTCTACTCAAATTCCGGTCCTTGAATTCAATCTTAAGTTTTTTGAGGTTCACAACAAACTAACTAGATGCATGACCAACATCCTCCCTCAAATGAACCCAAGAATTTTTTACCAGGGCTAAAAAACAAGCTAACCCCGACCAACTAGAATTATACTTAAATGGAGCTCTGTGCTTGTCCACAGGGGTCCCAATTTCTAGAAAAATAGGGAAGTGTTCCGAAAACAAGCAATACCCCACCCAAGATCTAAACAAATGCCTATCTTCAAAAATATTAACATTAAGAAAAAACCTATCCAGTCATTTGAAAATACCTTGTTCTCCAGCCCACTTATTGTGTCATGTAGGCTTGAGATCCGTTGGTTTAACATCAATCCAACCATGCAACTCAAAAATTTCCCTGAAATTAGCATCCATTGAGTCTTCCCATGCATGGCAATGCCAAATATCATCCACTTCCAACATAAGGTTCAGATCTCCACCCACAGTCAATTACTTGGCCTCATAGTAGGCCTTATCAATAAACGAGGACCAGGACCCCTTTCTATCCTCGTAAGCCCTATAAATATTGAGCACCAAGAACTTATGATGCAACTCGTGACAGAGGACTTCAACCCCCAAGATAGACCGACCACCAAAAGTATTTAAAACCTTCAAATTTTTGGAAACCCTTGAAATCAAGCTTCTATATCTCCCACATGCATCCAGAGAGAAAAAGCACAGCACGACTGAAACATATTCTCCAACCTCCTAATTATCTCAAGACCAATATTCAGTGTCTCTTGAAGTAACAAAATATTAGGTTTCTCTACATCTACCAAACTCTTGAGAGCTAGTAGTTTGGTCCACCCTCGAATCCTCTAACGTTAATGGAAATAACCTTCATTAAGAGTCCCCATCCTCGGGTTTACAAGCTCTAAGTACCCCTAATATTTGTAACTATCTCTCTTGTGATATTTTACATTTGGCCTTCTCCTTGGCATGAAACATATTATATTTCCTCCTAGCTTTCCATGGTGTAGAGATAGAATTTTGTTCCATTTCAATACCTTCCACTGCCCCGACAGTTTTCACACATGAGCATAAAAGGTACATGCCCCTACACCTGCTACTAGACAAACTACCCCCATCATGTGAAACAAACTTTATAGGAACAAAAGAAGGCTCACGTTTTCTGTCTCCATCACTTGCACCTCACCCAATGCATCTAGAAGAGGTGGCAATGTGTCGAACGCCACGGGTAAGCTTCCCTTCCCAGGAAGTTCCACCACCTTGCATGCATTCACCACAAAATCCTCCTTGAAGAACGATGCCCCATATGTCTCCTTTACCACCTTCCCACTCTCTTCCCACAACTCAACAAATTTCACCATCTGACTACATGAGATCTCGAATCCCTCCAAAAGGGACTCAAATGGAGGCAATTTCTCATCATCCATACTTGTGTAATTGGGAAGTACTTCGTCCTGAATAACCTCATCAATCGGAGCCACCTTCTAAACCGGGTGTCGGATTTTCTCATCTGCATCGTCCTATTTCAAGTATTGTGAAATACTTTCATCCCCAACAGGTACCTCTTTGCACTTCCAAACTTTCTTTACAAACTGTAAATTACAATTTGCTACAACATTCCCATACAGATGACATTGAGTGCATGCAAATGGAAAATTTAGATAGTCCAAGGGTTGTGAAAGTATATTCTCACCTACAACCAAATCCAACGTCTCGAAGATTCCTTGAATCGCATCCACCTCGACAAGAATACGAGCTACCAAAGCCCTCTAATTTTATAAAAAATTTGCATCCACCATAATGAACTTACCAATAACCAACAAAGGAACCAAACCAAAAATAAGATAATATAATTTTATTAATGTCCAACAAATGTCCACAATGCCAATAGGACTAAAAATGTGTATCTAGAGAATATATGAGTGGGAGTGTGGAGGCATCTCCTTTCATAGATGATCTATTAATATTATTGAGATCAAGGTTTCCCAACTAAAATTCAACTATTATGAAAGGGAATTTGTGCAAAAACACTCAATATTGAAGCTCGGGTTGCACAAAAAAAAATTCCTGGCTGTGTAATTGGCGTTTTTCTTAATATTTCATCAAATAAACTAAAATCGTGAAACTAAAAGTAACCATAGTGGAAATAAAGTAAACTAAATCTCCTTAGTGAATATCCATTAAAAGAGAAAAATGATGGGTCGTTTTACCACCCATTTTGTATGGTTTCATGTGCACATGGATGGTAATGGGTGTTCTCATTGTGATGGTGACATGGTGCCATCAAATAAGAAGTGTTGGGAACACATCATCAAGCTACATAATTTTTGTACACTCTCTTGTACTCATAGAGTAGTAAAAAGGGGAAAGAATCATTTATGGGTTTGTTGCAGCGGGTCTAGCCATCAAAAAGTCATTCTAGCCATTTCAAACATTCGTAAAGAAGTATGTTGGTAGTATTTGTGTGAAGCAACAACACCAAGAACTAATTCTGGGAAAGGAACAACCACATAGAAAGCATTGGAAACAACATTAAAATTCATTCTGATCACATATAATTGTCCTAGGATGTTTTGAGCAGTTTTTCATATCATTGCAGCTATACTCATGCCTTTAAGGATTATAAGCAAGCCAAAGGAAATTATGAGATCACCTTCTACAGGTATAATAAAGGTTGTTGCAAGGGTGAAGCAACCCTATTCTAGGGAATCCTTTTGCAACAAACAATAGTACACCAATGAATGGAATGGGTCAAATATCTTGGATATGAGAGATTTTATAGTGTTTTCTTGGAGTATCTCAAAGCACGGTCAATTCCTGGAAATACAGATCCGGAGCAATTTGAACAACAATAAAAGTATTTATGGGTGTATTCTGAACAATTTTACTTTCAAAACAATACTTAAGACCCATAAATAAAGGATCTTAAGGGAAGTTGATAGAGGGCTTGTTCAGGTTGTTGGCGGCCATTTATACATTTGTATCAATTGGATTTCCTTTCAGCAAATTTCATATCAGATTACTACGTCCTTGGAATTAACAAATGGAGTAGTTTTTAAGGCCTGTAGTAGACCATCTTGGAGGTCCTCACTTTAGGACCATGTTTCTTCATGAATCAATAGAGATATAGGCGCTAAATGACCCTAAAGAATAATTTATAGGCAATATATTTGCAGGGACAACGACAACAAAATAATATGGATGTTCTTAATGAAATATTTCTAGATGGTTGCAGTCACCTTCCAGGTAAGGTTTGACCTATAGCGGTTGCACATAGTTCCTTGTCATAAATCCAGGGAAAAAAGGTAAGAATCTTAGGAGAAATCATGTATTAATATTGTGAAGGGGGGAACCTATCCTAGCATGGTATTGGGGTGACATGTGAATAATTATAAACTCTAAGGATGACCCATGGATAAACTAAACTTTTGAGCCGATCTGAATTAATTCTTATGGAAGATGGGTATAAATATTAGCTTGAAAGTGCCTATTGGAGGTCAATTTAGAGCACATATATTCTATTTGGTTTTCATCCTTTTCTGGGGTTAATCCAAGGAGGAGCTATATATTCCTATTGCAACCGGTTTAGACTAGCAAATCAAACATCATGTACCTCTAACAAGGTAATATTTATAGACATATCGGGGTAACATTTCATTTTTGTTTGAGGAGGTTATTTTTGCACATCTATGTGCCCTATGTCACACTTCATTTCAACTTTCAAATTTCTTGTTTCATGTGGAGAACCAATTCTTGGTGGATTTTGTGAGATTGTTGATTGAACAACAAAATTGCAGACCTGATCTGTAATGTATGTCACCTTCATGTTGCAAGTTTAACCTTTGTTTTGGCTAAGTTTTCAATTTTGGAAATAAGGAGTAGGTTTGGAGGTTTCTTCAAGCCCTTTTCTGATGTGCAAAAGGTATGATCCACCTTCACAAGGTCTATATTGAATCCAAAAGAGTTTGAGTAGCAACTTTGAATTTTTGGATGGGTAAATCAACTTGGACTAGGGCCTTTACCTTTGTTGTTGATGAAATATTCCCATAAGAAGTGAAACTAGAATGTCCTAATAGATAGGGGTTTCACTTAATCAAATCAGAATGTAGCCCTAACCTTCTTCAGCCTCTATTACTTCCTTTCCCTCCATACATTAATATTGCATGTAGAGTAGGATGTGGTTGTTTTTTTGGACGGGAACCTTTCCCTCGTAGGTTGGGGTTTGTTTATCGGTGTGTGAGATATCTACTCATTTGGTGCAAATATTTTTCAAGGAGAGTTTACCCTATGTAAGAGAGAGATTTAAACTCTCTATGAGCCGACTAGAACTCAATGTAGTTGGTCTAAGCATTGGATCCAATGAGATCAGGGGTTTTAGTTATTTGGGGTATTTTTGCATTGTAATTTATATAAATATAGTAGCTTCCATGGCTGATTAAAATTCCTTGGAGCTGATGTGGAAGCTTTTGGAGAGGCATACAAAGAATTCAGAGTTGGAGAGACCCTATACAACAAAATTGTAGGTAAATTCTAACCTTTCTCTGAGAACGTGTTTCTTTTGGTATCCTTGTGTTTTAGATGACTCTTCCTGAAGCATCCATGTGCTTTGTGTATCGAATGATAGATTCTTGATGTGTGATTCATTGTTTCTAGATAGATTTGATTACATACATATCTTTCAGTTATACATATTTGGAATCGATGGCTACAATTTTTGGAGTTTTTCATGGGATATAATATGTTCACCATCGACTTAGAGTTTTCATAAAAATTTATAAAAAAATTACCACGCCATTCATAAAGTGTATCATCTGTTGCAGATGTAAATTCCTTAGTATATCATCCAAGAGTAAATTGAGGCCCATACTTTGTTCCTCAAGTCCATTTTATGTCTCTTTCTTATACAGTGGCTGGATTCTAGGAGACTCGGTTTCGTGGGGATCGATTACTTCAATGAGTGCCCATTTCCCCTAGTTAAACCCCCCTTTTTTCAAGTACACTTTAGATGAAAGTAAAATTTATGGAAACCTACTAACACCAAAAAAACTCTAAGTTTGTTAAGGTTATTAGGAAATAGCCACTCTTTACTGGATTGAATCTTCACAAGATTACCAAACACCCTCTACAAATATATGACAAATATATTCCAAGGAAGTCTAGGAAAATTCTGACATGGATTATTTTGCATAGAGCTTCTTTGGATTTAAAATGGCTGGTACAAGGCCTAAATGCTCCAACCATTCTCTAAATGTTATAATATATATGAGGTTATCATCAAAGAAAACTATGACAAACTTGCAATGATACTTATCAACACGAGGGATTCACTAGAAAGGCAATATCATATCATGTACATTCATATTGGGGGTTTGAATACTCCTAAAAAACTCAAAAATATATTTCCCTGTATTAGGGGGTCAAGGGGGATTTTTAATTTGACATAATAATATAAATATTGGGGGTTATTTTATTTGGGTGAGTTGAGGAATAACCTCCAAAACATGGGATTTATTTATACTTGCAAATCATGGGATGTGTTCATACCTCCAAATCATTGCCTCGAGTCATACCCACATAAAAATTAAGGACCCTCCATTTTTATTTTCTATTGCTTATGATCCTAAGTTTTGAATAAATACAATAATAATGTACCAATATTAATCTCGATGGAAGTCTCTTATTTAATGGCTTATTTAGGATTGGTTTGAGTTGATGGTATATTGTTTTTCATCTTTAAGTTTTTTCCTCTTATTGGGAAATTTTCTCTTGGTTTGTTACATCTTACTAATTTCTATACCATCAACTTCTTTTAAATAACTTTAGTTACATCTATAGGATTTCACTTACAATCTTGGTGGCATGCTTTTGAAATTGTTCTTTAGAATTGAGTTGAAAATCTATCATTGTGTTTTCAAAAATATTTTCTCATCTTTTGAACGTCATCAATGGCCCATTGATGACTTTTAAATGATCTCTTGTTATATATTTTAAATTACGTCGATGGTGTTTTCAATTTGGGTCTCAACATTCAAACCCTCTTTTTTGATAATTATCTAAATAATATTTTAAATTAAGAGATGTATCTAATTGGGAGTTCTAGAGTTGAACAATTGTATTGTATTTTTTGTAGGAATTATGGTAAAGGATCTAACCCTTCATTTTCTAGGTTGGGGTTTAGGTGAGCATTGAGATTCAATCAAACCTTACTCCACAACAACCAAGAAAAGTGAGATCGACCTTTTTTGCTTACTAGAACCAAGAAAATTTAGATCGATCTTTCTTGATTAACTACTTTCAACTTTTTGAATTCTTCTTTTACATTTTCACATTGCTAGTTAGGAATAGTTGTTGAGTGAGTTATATTTAGCACATTCATAATTGTAATTTCACTTCTTAGATTCAAGGCATCCGGCTTAATATTGTATTGGAACTTACATGAACATAGGTGAAGATAACAATCCTTATTTACATACCCTATGTGTTATCGTTACCATGAAATGGTATCATATAAGTTTCATCGTCTGTGTATCTTTATAAATATGGCATGATTGAAAGTTAACAATGGAGATTTTTACTTCTCCTATAAAGATAAAAATAACTAGATATAACCCAATAAAAGGTTACTAAATGTTGTTAATTCCCTTGATTGCAAGAATAAATGTAGAGGAAGTAGAGGCATTCATTACATCTTGTGAATGATCCAAATCCAGGTAATGCACATGATCATATGGTGTTATTGGAAAGTAAGAGGAATTTTTCTATGTTCATTTGGGTTCAAACATCAATGATGTTTTTTTATTGGAAGGTAGGGAAGTCCATCCACAAAAGGGTTTGAATTTTGCATTTTTATGGAGTTCAATTTATTAATATTATAGAAAACATAAGCTCTCTATGGCTATACTTGTATTTACATGATATAAAATTGGTATATTGGTGGGATGTGGTGTGAAACATCTGCAGTTCTCATCTATTCTAAGTATTGCATTGACTATTGGACTATTAGTCTATTACATTCTTTGTTACAATGATTTCTTGACTGGTTTTATTTTTACGCATTTTTCCTTCCCCATTACAATTTCGTTGGGTTTTCCATTATCCAACACTACAAAATGATCAGTCGCCCATCCAATCCCTGTGGGATCATTATTAGCATTATACTAGTATTTTATTTAGCATCATGTTTGCTTCTACTAAGATGCATTAGGGCTCATGTTTGTTGCAAATTGATAGTATGATATAAAGGGATATTAAAAATCGGTTTATAAAACTGGATACCTATAATATATGTTGAAACTAGGGGTTTTATTAATTGGAAAGGTATATTGGGAGGGGGGTTCAACAATACAATTTTAGGAGGCATTTTCCAATATTTAATGAAAATAGGGATATTCTTTAATATCCTATGAACGATCATGCTATGTAACAAGTTCACTAAGTGAACCCCCCATGCTTATCAGCCACTTTGTTCATTAAACCCTTAAATGTAGCAAGAGTATTTAAGAGGCCAAATGGCATCACCTAGAAGTCCCTAAAGGTGGTCTTATTTTGATCCTAGAGATGTAAAGGTATCTAACAATAGCTAGATAAACACTAAAATAATAGCCTTGTCAAATGAAAGTTTTAGATGTCATCTTTTATAGGAAACACTAAAATAATTTAGGACTCTCTCTATCATAGTATCCTTGCAGATATGGTTGGCTAGAAATGCCATTATTTTTTAATACATGCGAATTCTTCCTTTTTGATGTAGCTTATAGAGTATATTTATCTTTTTTCAGTTCTAGGTCCTCCTAAGGTCTCCCATTTAGGTAGTTTCTCTCTTTTCCCTTGGACAAATCCAAATCTTGGGTTTTTTTTATGGAGGCATCCAATAAACACATCCTTATATGGGGTTGGGATGCTATTATTCTTGAATGAAGATAGTTTTAAAAAAAATAAAGGCTAGTCTACAAGAAGGTACAAATAAATATGTAGAGTTACCTACCTCAAAAGAGGATGAGAAAATGGTGTAGTGATGCCTCGATGAAGAAGATAAAGTATTTGGCTCTAATAAATACCTGGGAAGTATAGTTAGCTTGCAATGCTTTGATATTTGAAGATAAAATAGTCCCTCCTATGCAATTTGTTGTAAAGCAGTTGGCTATTTTGGGTAGCTTCAATCAATTAAAAAAAGGGAAATTTTCTAGGGTTATACTAGAGGAACAAATAAATGAAAGTGGCCCATGGGCTTATTTTGACATTGAAAGACAAACTGATCTTCCTTTAGGTGGATGTGGAGGTGGATGGATTCTCTTCCTTAACAAAGTTTATAGTTTGAAATATAGAGAAAGATTAGGTCACGGTTCAAACAATAGGGCTAAGATAATAGAGAAGTCAATCCAATAGAGGTTGAACTTGAAAGGAGTAACTTGTTTGTTTCCTTCTTTTGCCATCCAAAGAATAATATGATTGATCCGATCCTCCACTCTTGATAGTTATTCACATGAGTCTCTCCATCCTTAGTAAGGACTTACCAAAAAATGGTCTAATCTCCTACTAATGAACTTTGGTCCAATTTGTATGTTTGTCTACATTGGTGTTATAGCTTGAAATGACACCTCTCCATCCGTGACGACACTTGCTTCCCTTGGTCGCATGACAACACTTCCTGAAATCAAGTTTCAGTCACACAACAGGACATTTGTGGATGGAGGAGTCATTTGAGACACTAAAAATGGTTGAAATTACCTCATTCTTGACCCATTTGATGTATATGACCCTTAGGAACATTTTTCCAGACCAAACCATCTCCTGAAAATGAGCAGAAAAGCCTGTTTTTGGCCATTTTTCAATATGAGCGCTGGTACACAGGCATGATAGTAGCGTGTATACCCTACTGAGCGCGACTCCACTGTTTAAATAGTAGCATGTGTATGCCACTTTGCTTCATTAAAGTAGTGCTCAACTCCATTTGTACTCTACTTTGTCTACTGTAGAGTAGCGTACACCCCTGTTTTGGTCAAAAATCTCGAAATTCGAGTAAGTTAAGTTGGTTGGGAAACCTCTTGAGCGGTTATAACTTCTTTTCCTCTTCCTCACTGACTATATAAGAAGGGTAGAAGGGCCATGTGAGAGGAATAAGCCCAATTACAAAGTTATGATGGAGGAATGGAGACCCTCATCCCCCTCTCTTGTGCTTTAGTTTTGGTAAACCCTAGCACAGTTGATTAGAGGCTGGAATCCTTGGAGAACAGAAGTAGGAGACCTTGAATCTAGGTTTCATGAAGTGCCAAGCTTGAAAGAAGGTATAACTGTATGTACTTGCTTTCATTCATTAATAAAGATTAGACGTTCTTCTCTTTCCAAATATGACCTATTAATATGTCTTAGATTTGATTACTGTTTGATTGTAGTTTGATGTCTTCTTCCATTATGGATATCAGTATTATATATGTAGTCAAATGTATTTGAGAAAGGTATCAAGTTGTTTTGCAGGTCTGGGCATTGTGACACTGGATTGAAGAGCGAGGGAGGCAAAGCTAGGATCAACCTTCTAAATGAGGTTCCTACATCTTTAAACCCTAATCTCTTAATTTATTTGTTGTACTTGCAGAATGCTTGTAAGTCTATCTTTATCACTGTAAGTTGGTAGTTTCTCCCTTGAACTATAGGTGCATTTTCCCCACAACAGAATGACGACTCCATTGGGGAAAGCCTAACTGCTTAGGGGTATCCAAGGTCATTTCTTCAGTCTTGTTTGATGGTCTTTGTTCATTTTCTTGATTAGGATCAGTTAGTAGGCTCTGTTTGACCCTCCTTGGCTCTTGCAGACCCTTCCGAGCCCTTGCAAATCCTTGTGGACCCAGGTGTGGGGGTTTTAAGCCCATTTTTTCAAACTTTTTCTACCTGTACACTACTGTTTGTATAACACAATAGCCCCCATGCGCTACTTTTCTTCTACATAGTAGGACCCATCTTGCTATGGGCGCTAGTCTCCTTCATACACAGTAGCGCTCAAAATCTGTGTTTGATTTTTATGAATTTTTGGGTTGTGGACCCAAATCTGGGGGCTGTGGCTACATTTTTTTTGGGGTCCCTGATGACCCTAGGTCTGTGTTAAAACACTGTAAGTGGTCTCCCATCCTTGTATTGATCCTACATTCATGATTTGAATCTCTTTTGATCATTTTGGGCTTGTTTGGAAAGTTTTGGGGTTTGTTGACCCAAGTTGGGGGGTTGTGGACCTGTTTGGTGTTTTGTACCCTAATTTGAGTCTGACTGAACTTGCTTGCCCCATTTCCACTGGATTTGAAACCTCTTGAGTCTTCTTGACCCTGCTTGTATCTATTTGAGTGAAATTTCTCTTTTAGGTTGGTTTCTTATCCTCCCTTATGTTTTTAGTTTTTCTTTTGTAGTGAAAGCTCAAGTGTTTTGGCTGTTGTTCAAGACCTTGTTTGCATTGTTTATGTACAGACCTGACTTTACCAAACCATACTTCTTCGTAGGTCATTTGTTCGTTTGGGTCTAAAAGTAGTTTTTGTACTCTTTTCCCAATGGTTGGCATGCTTACATCAATAAGAATTTGAAAGTCATATTTGGTAGCTTTTACTGTTTCATAAAGAGAACCTGAAAGTTTCTTTGCTTTGCTTTGATAGTAGGTTAGTTTCAATTATGTTTCTTACCTTTGAAAAGCATAAAGAATTTTGATTTATCTTCTGAATAGAGTACCTTGCAAGTGGCTTAAAAGATTTTAGAGTGCTTTGCATCAAAAAGAACAAGTTTTCTTTTGCATACCTATTTGTTTGAGTAGCTACATTCTTAGGTTTTGAGTTTATTTTTGTACATTTAGACTTTATTTTTACCTTTTTTACATTCGAAAGATTAAAAAATTGCATTTGCACGTGCATTCTAGATCAGAATTTTAAGACTTGCATTGAAAAGAAAAAGATTTGTTTGGTGGTAAATATTTCATTTTCAGTACTCTATCTCTATTATAACCACTCTCACACACCCACTACCTTTTTGAGTAAGCAAGTAACCTTTAAAATGAACTCTAATAAAATGTACTAGTAACATTTTCTTTTCTAGGTTGCACTACACCAACTAGTCTTGGTTAAGATTTTGAGTTTAAATCACCTTAAACCACTCAAGATCACACATTATGTAAAAATTGTAGTTTGACTATCACAGGTAAATCCATTTCACTCAAAGCTTGCCTGGAATCTATGCAGTAGGTCATTTCGAGATTAGATTGTTGGGAACACTCCTCCTACTTTCTGTTTCGAGCATACACCAGGATTGGATCGCGTTTGGGGACTCTTTCGAGTTTCGGGCTAAGTTACCCTGCCCACGCCTTCTGATTCGACCGGTGACTGTTCCCCCAGGAGTTTTCGTTGTTGTGGTATCCTTAGTATATGACCATAGGTTCATACACAGGTGACAGCAGAGGGTATATCTGCTGTACCTAGGACAGACGTGGGAGGAAATCCCTTGCAGGTCTTTGGGAGGGCGGTTGGGTGATTCCAACGCTTGCACCGTTAGTCATTGTATTGTGGACCCCGAGTAACTATCCTTCATCCTTCGTTGATCTGTTCTGGGCCCTCATCATCCTAGAATCTTCTCCGGAAGGCATCTGTTTGCCTGGTTTGATTTACCTAGGACCTTTTTTAGTGGTGTGCTCTTTGTGCTACATTTTTTAGTTTGCCTTAGAGAACTTCTTGTGCATTTAAGCAGGAAATTATGTCTAGCATTCCGGCGAGTGCCAATCAAGGTACCCCTATTCTGGGGGATCCTTGTGCTATTCCATTCATTGGAAACATTGGCGCTCCCTTAATGGCTACTCTAAATCTTCCTGGATTCACTATTGGGCTGTCGGTTTGGTTATTTTCCACTCCGAATGCCTTGCATGCTCCTGACGCTTCTTTTGTGAGCACCTCAAATCAAGAGCATCAGAACCCTGTGCCTCCCTTTCCAATAACATCTTCTCCTCCTCCTTCTACCTCATGTGGCAAAAGTAGCAATACTAGTAACCAGCAGTCTAAAAGGAATAGACGGAGGAAGAATAGGAAGAAGATGCCAAAACAAGGGGGTAGCAACCCAGCCTCTACAAGTCATGCTGGGGGCAAGCACCCTGCCTCTACAAGTCATGCAGGGGGCACCTACCTAGCCTCTGGAGGTCATGTTGGGAGAAAAATTTTAGTCAATGAAAATCATACTGAAAGTTTGTCTTCAACCACTGTCAGTCATGTTGAGGACACGTCATTCATCACTGCTAGTCATATTAATGACAAGTCACCAGTTCCTGTGAGTCATACTGGAGACACCAGATCGGCCACTGCAAGTCATGCTGAGGGAGTTGACATTGTCAACAAACCAAACAAACAGAAGCTTAAGCTCCCTTGTAAGTTTTGCGAGGGAGATCACCTTACTTACTTGTGCCCTGTACTTCCAGAAGTGCAAAAAGTGTGGTCCTTAGTTTGAAAGTCTGATGCTTCTGAGCAACCAGCCTCTGTGAGTCATGCTGGGGGCAAGCTGTCAGCCAATGCTAGTCATGCTAAGAGTACTGACGTTGTAAAGGAGTCTAAACCTATAGGACGGAAACCAAAGTTCCCTTGTAAACTTTGTAAGGGACATCACCTTACTCATCGATGCCCTGCCATTCCAGAGGCATGAAGAGTGTGGTCCATGTCTAAAGGAACCTCTATTCCTGAGTTGTCTATAGATTCCCTGCAGTCAGATCAACCTTTGGTTGATAAAGTGGTTGAAGAAATGCAATCTTTGGTCGACCCCACTCTTCCTTCGGAGAGTGAAGTGATCGAATTGATGCAATCTTCGATCGATCCCACCAGTCCTTCGGAGATTGATGCACCTACTGCTGAAGTCTTCTGCATTACTAGTTTGGATATTCCTGAAAAAGGGGGCACTTCATCTGTGCCATGTGAACCCCTACCAATCCATAGGATTGTTTCCTTTGATTGGAATAGTCTAGCTGAGCCTCATCTTCCTTCTTCAACACCTTTCCAGATAAAGGTTGATATCGGGAACCATACGGTTGATTGATGCATTGTTGATGAAGGTGCTTCTGTTAGTATCTTATCCACTTATGCTTGGAGAGATTTGGGTTTCCTTAATGTTATTCCAATTGCTAATTGGCCATTGACCTTTGATAGAAGACCTAGTGAACCGATCGGATTCCTCCATCAGGCACCTGTTACCTTGGGTGGAAAAACAGTCTTAGTTGATTTTATGGTTTTAAAGGACCCTATGGACTTTGATATGATCCTCGGGCATGATTACATTTATGCTATGCATGCTGTGGTGTCTACACTTTTTCGTGTGATGCATTTTCCTCATAACGAAAACATTGTCACCATCGACCAGCTTGCATTCGTTGATCCTCCTTATTACCCAATTGTAGACCAGTCAGATCCCTCATCATTAGGCACTACTATGTCACATGGGACTTATGTGGCATATTGTTCCTTGAGTTCAACTGCGACTGAGAAGAAGTCTCTGAGTTCATGCTTACCTTCTTGGGACTTGGTCCCAGCTTTTGACCAAGTGACACCTCCATCTGAATGTTTAGATATGTGTTCTATCTGGGATAATATACTTCCTTCCAATGAAGTTTTCCTAGAGTCCATAGTACAGTCTTCCATTCATTTGGATGTTGATCCAGTCGCAGTTATGTCCAGCCCCAGTTTGACCTTAAAGTCTGATCTTCCTACTGTTGAGTCTTTGGACTCTCCTATAGATTTGCAAATCAGTGTTCCTACTGAGTTTGATTCTGCTTCTAGAATTTTCAACTCCTGTGATGATGAATTTGTTTCTATAGATTCCATCATGTCCTTCAACTTTGATCTTCATCCTGAAGTTGATCTTGTTGATTGTAAGTCCTCGGGCTTGGGTATCATAGAGTCTTCATTTGAAAACTCTGCCTTGTTTATGCCTGTTGTTGATAATAGTGAAGTTGAAAGTATTTCTACCACATTGACTTGTATCAGGTCTTTCTTTACATATGTTTTAGATATGATCCTGGTACTAATGTTTCTTGGAGACAGGATTCTTAGCTAGATGTATACTTGCTTACTGGTCATTTTTGACACCTTTTGAGACCATGTCAGGTATATTTAGAACCTTGCATATAGGTTTAGGCTTCCCTTCTGTTATGTTGCATTTGAACCTTTTGCCATCCAAATTCGCCATAGGGTCGAACCTGTTGGATATTGGTGTGTTAGCCATCTCTTTATGCATCGTGCACCGGTTCGACAGTAGAGCCTACCTAACATGGGTCACCCTAGTCAGCACCCTTATGCCATTCTGGTGCCCATGCTGAGTTTTTCTCATAGGCTCGGGAGCCTTTTTAGATTTACCATGACTTTGAGAAGAAGTCTCATATCTTTCTTCCTCATATATTTCTGGCCATCCCTGATAAGGCTCCCACCTTTGTGTTCAAATTACATATGCATCTGTTATGATCTCGCTTGCGCTAATGAGCCTGATGCCGGCTTCCACGCTTTTAGCCCGTTGTATAAGCCTCCATCTCTAATTTCATTTCCGCTAAGCCCTGTATCATTTTTCCCTCACAATTTGACACCTTTTACCTGGAGGAGACACACCCTTAGTGTACTTATCTTACTCATGTTCCTTGCATTAGGCATAACTTTGTTCCATGCGCTTGGAGCTAGTTTCGCATGTCCCTGACACTCATCTCCTCCCATTTCGAGCATTCTTCTTTTACTTTGAGCTCGTTAAAAATAGTAAGTAGATTTTGAGCATTCTTCTTTTACTTCGAACTCGTTAAAAACAGTAAGTAGGTTTCGAGCATTCTTCTTTTACTTCGAGCTCGTTAAAATAGTAAGTAGGTTGCGAGCATTCTTCTTTTACTTCGAGTTCGTTAAAAATTGTAAGTAGGTTTCGAGCATTCTTCTTTTACTTCGAGCTCGTTAAAAACAGTAAGTAGGTTACGAGCAGTCTTCCACTTTTCATTTGAGCTCGTTAAAAACAGTAAGGAGGCTATGAGCATTTCTTTCATTTTCACTTCGAGCTCATTAAAAACAGTAAGGAAGTTGTGAGCATTTTCTGTATCTCCTTTGAGCTCATTAAAAACAGTAAGGAGGTCATGAGTTTACTTTTTTGGACTCGTTAAACCTTTATGAAAAAGATCCCTATGGAGTTCTTTTAAGCCCTTTTCAGACTCCTTAAATAGGAAAAGTTTGCCGAGCATAGTTGTCTTTTCGGGCTCATTAAAATAACTGAACCGACATCCACTTAGGTATAGAATTACCCCTTTTCCGGGCCTTGGTGGATAATTTATGGAAAAGGTATACTCTAGGTATACTCTTGTATGCCCTAGAAGAGTTCTTCTTCCATCATTTTACACTTTTCGGGGAAGGAGACTAACTTTACGAAAAAGGACCTTTGGAGTCATCTTTAGGGTTTTCAGACTCTCGAAATGTGAAAACACCGCCGAGCACATACCAATCCAGGCTCGATATAAAATCCACGGATAGGTGTATAGAGGACTGTTTAAGTTTTTCAACTCTATAAGCAAGAAAACATCGCCGAGCATAGACCAATCCGGGCTCGATATAAAATCCATGGATAGGTGTATGGAGTTTTCTTCTAGGTTTTTCAGACTCCTTAAATATGAAAATACCGTCGATCATGCTTTAGTTCTTTGTCAAGCTCGTTAAAAAATGAAAAAGGAAAGGGAAGGGAAGAATGTTAAAATATCTTTCAATATGATGGTAGCAAGTCAACTATCTCCTTGAACAAAGCACCTGTTTTGAGTCTATCAAACAAGTTGGGTTCTAGCGTTGGCCTTAGGGTAAACCTAATCTCAGAGTTCCTACTCCTCCATTTGGTTAGTCTTCCAATCATATGGAGAATCTGTTAATGTCTCCTACATTACAGATTTGTATCGTGGTCTCTTTGTGTTCAAAGCTGCCTAAGTCACTCTTGTGTCGTGCTCACTGTTCAAGGATATAACCTGTGTTGGCCATTCTGCAGTTGCCTTGACCTCATGTGTCAGCCATTCCTTGGTGTCATTATGTTTCATCATGTGTTTAGTCCTACTCCAAATCAGCTCATACCTGTTGAGTGTCCCTTGTGTTGGATGATGGAGGATGCATTAAGGCCTCCCTTCCAACGGGCTTCTTCCCATCGAATTCAACTCATTGTACTCTGGGAATGAAGTTTAGAGTTTTGGTTAGTACCTTGGGGATTGCAGTCATTAGTCGCAGTTTCCCTCGCTATTGGATAGATGGGAATACATCAATGTCTCCTACCTGATGGATTCTTCAAGTGTTCGATGGCAAGACCACTTATTCGCACTTGTTTGAATGTACTAGGTACCTTGGGTTCCATTTTCATTATTGGTGGACACCCTCATGTTTGTTAATGGTATACATCAATGACCGATAATCAAACGATACCTCCCATGTTCGACATCAACTCATTTATTCGCATGGATAGGTTTGTACCTTGGGTTGTTTTTGGATGAATACCTTGGGATCCTCGATAGCATCACCTTATTTATGCTATCGCCCAAGTTGTGCAAGACTGAGCCACACTCTTTTTGGGCTCTTGATGAGACATAGATCCAGCTTGTTCTCTATGGCTATGTTCTCCAGTTTTGACATAGATCCACCTTGTATTTATGTGGCTATGTTTACACTTGTGTTCCTCATGGATCCACGCTTGTATTCTAGTGGCCATGATATATGCATCAGAGTTTTGGATCATTATTGTATCCTCTTGGAGATCATGTTCTACCATTTGAACATGGACAGTTACCCCAAGGATAAGTTTGTCTGACATTGCCTTTGCTTTCAGGTACTTCATTTGAGCCTATGATTCTTAGTCTCTCTGTTCCTCCATGATTCAACTCTTTGTTATTTATAATGTATTTTGGCCATCGTTTCCCGCACTCCCTTTGACCTCATACATTAGGGGGCATCTGTTATAGCTTGAAATGACACCTCTCTGTCCGTGATGACACTTGCTTCCCTTGGTCGCATGACGACACTTCTTGAGATCAAGTTTCAGTCACACAACAGGACATTTGTGGATGGAGGAGTCATTTGGGACACTAAAAATGGTTGAAATTATCTCATTCATGACCCATTTGATGTATATGACCCTTAGGAACATTTTTCCAGACCAAACCATCTCTTGAAAATGAGTAGAAAAGCCTATTTTTGGCCATTTTTCAATATGAGCGCTGGTACACAGGCATGATAGTAGCGTGTATACCCTACTGAGTGTGACTCCACTATTTAAATAGTAGCATGTGTACGTGACTTTGCTTCATTAAAGTAGCGCTCAAATCCATTTGTACGCTACTTTGTCTACTGTAGAGTAGCGTACACCCCTGTTTTGGTCAAAAATCTCGAAATTCGAGTAAGTTAAGTTGGTTGGGAAACCTCTTGAGTGGTTATAACTTCTTTTCCTCTTCCTCACTGACTATATAAGGAGGGTAGAAGGGCCATGTGAGAGGACTAAGCCCAATTACAAAGTTATGCTGGAGGAATGGAGACCCTCATCCCCCTCTCTTGTGCTTCAGTTTTGGTAAACCCTAGCACAGTTGATTAGAGGCTGGAATCCTTGGAGAACAGAAGCAGGAGACCTTGAATCTAGGTTTCGTGAAGTGCCAAGCTTGAAAGAAGGTATAATTGTATGTACTTGCTTTCATTCATTAATAAAGATCAGACGTTCTTCTCTTTCCAAATATGACCTATTAATATGTCTTAGATTTGATTACTGTTTGATTGTAGTTTGATGTCTTCTTCCATTATGGATATCAGTATTATATATGTAGTCAAATGTATTTGAGAAAGGTATCAAGTTGCTTTGCAGGTCTGGGCATTACGACACTGGATTGAAGAGCGAGGGAGGCAAAGCTAGGATCAACCTTCTGAATGAGGTTGCTACATCTTTAAACCCTAATCTCTTAATTTATTTGTTGTACTTGCAGAATGCTTGTAAGTCTATCTTTATCACCGTAAGTTGGTAGTTTCTCCCCTGAACTATAGGTGCATTTTCCCCACAATAATTGGTGAAAGCACAATAGGCTTCATATCTACGAGCTTTGCTGCTTCAAAGAGGTTTTGGAAATATTCTACTTGTTGATATTCTTTGGTTTGCAAACCTCATTTTTCCATACAATTAAGTGTTGGGTATGTGTTATATTCTCTGCATGTATGTGAAGGGGAGAGTGCGCTTGTCAGCAGCGCAGGTGACGATCCCTCCGTCACCTTTTTTGGGGATCACATACAATTTTTGGGGATTGTTCTAAAAATATGCAATTTAATTCTGATTAAGGGATTGGGGTCTACTGACTAATCCAGGTTAAAGGATTAGGGTTTTGGATGCTATAGAATACCTATATTCTATTGTGAGTGATTCATAATGAGATAATGAGAAAAATAGGAGTGGTGGCTCCAAGGTTTGTTGGTTTTCCCGGTTAAGGGTTTCTAGGTTAAATCTCTATCTACTATGTGTGAATGATGTGGTGTAATCTTTGTTTTTCTTAAAATAATATGTATGCTTTTATTCTCTACACAGGTTTTAAAATTACATGTGGTATCAAAGCTCGATTTATTTGGTTTTAGGGGGACGCATCTGTTGCTAAGGGTTCAATGTCGTTGATAGATCTTGGATTTGTGATAAACCTAGGTTCAATGGGAGATTTGCAGTCTCGGTTTGTACATTGAAAGAGAATGGCGAGTAGTTCAAGAATTAAGATCGAGAAGTTTAACGGCCAAAACTTTGAGGTATGGAAGCTCAAAATGGGGGATCTTCTTATAGATCGGGATTAGTGGATTGATATGGATCCCGGTACACAACCCACTAGAACGTCGAAATAAGATTGAGAGAAATTAGATAGAAGGGGGAGGAGTACAATTTGACTTTTCTTATCAGACTCTATGTTATTGAATATATCCGGAGAAGATACTTCATTAAAGCTTTGGACGAAACTAGGGAGTTTGTATCAATCAAAATCCCTTGTGAACAAGCTGTTTCTGCAAAAAGAAACTGTATCACCTCAGAATGGATGATAATGACACAGTGACAGAGCATCTAAATTTCTACAATACTCTACTAAGTCAAATAACTGTTGTTGGCATTACAATGGCTAAAGAAGATAAATGTATTACATTATTGTGTTCTTTTCTAGATTCCTAGGACAATGTAATTGTTGCAATAGGGAGTGCTAATCAGGCAACTCTAAAATTTGATTAAATAGTATCATCCCTTCTATTAGAAGAGATGAGGCAAAAAACCATAAATACTCATAGAATGGATTCATTTTCTATGAGAGTTCGCCCCTAGAAGAGAAACAAAAATAAGGGATCTAGGGGGAGATATAAATCTAAGGGTAGATCTAAATTCCCAAGAAAATTTATAAGGAAGTGTTGGAAATGCGGTAAAGCTGGGAACTATAAAATGGATTGTAGATCTAAGAATATTGATAAAGGAAAGGGTTCAGAGGATACCTCTACCAGAGAGGAAAACACTTCCTCAGAAGAAGGAGGGGATGTGTACCTAGAGTCTACTGGTAATCCTTCAGAATGTGATATATGGTTGATTGACTCAGGTGCATCATGCCATATGACCCCTCACAGGGAGTGGTTCTATGAATATGAGGAGTAAAATGGAGGAGATGTGTTTATGGGAGATTAATCACCAGTCAGTATCATTGGGCATGGTAAAGTCAAGTTGAAACTAAAGGATGGAAGGATTAGAACTCTCCCTGGAGTACTACATATTCCAAATCTAGCAAGAAATTTGATTTCTGTTGGAAAGATGGATATTGCAGGTGTAAAGATTGTGTGTGGAGATGGTGGTTGTAAAATGGTTCGAGGATCAATGGTGTTGATGAGGGGAATTTGGTATGGAACTCTGTACAAACTATTGGCAAGAACCATCATTGGTGAATGTAACAGTTGTGTTGTCCCTGAGGGGGGAGATACAGAAGACAGAACCCTGACTGCATCAGGAACAAAGACAATGCTATGGCATCAAATATTGGGGCATATCGGAGAAAAGGGCCTTCATGCATTACAAAGTAAAAGTATGGTTGAAGGTATGACTGATTGCACTCTAGATTTTGATTTATGTGAACATTGCATATATGGAAAACATAATCGAGTAATAGTTTCATCTAGTGCTACAAGAGCAAAGGGAATTTTAGAGTTAATACACAGTGATGTGTTTGGACTGGTTCTTGTTCCATCACTAGGTAGATCTGTGTATTATGTTTCATTTATAGATGATTTCTCAAGGAAAACATTGATTTATTTCCTTCAAAAGAAATATGAATTATTTTCTAAATTCAAAGAATTTAAAGCTCTTGTAGAGAATCAAACGGAAAAGAAAATAAAGGTGTTGAGGACAGATAATGGTGGAGATTTCTCTGGGAATGAATTCGAAGAATTCTGTAAGAAGTGTGGTATATAAATAAAAACTACTACTCCATACACACATCAACATAATAGAGTTGCTGAAAGGATGAATAGGACGCTGATGGAAAAGACAAGAAGCATGCTAATCAATGTCAGGATAGGACAAGAATTATGGGCAGAGGCAATGGAGACAACATGTTACTTGGTAAATTGATCACCAACATTAACTTTGGTTGACAAAACTCCAGAAGAGGTATGGACTGGTAAGAAACCCTCTATTAAACATCTAAAAGTTTTTGGCTTTGATGCTTATGCATGTAACCAATAAAATATTAAAATAATATGAGTAATATATATAATAATAAAAAATAATAAAATAAAACATAATGTTAATTATATTTAACTAAGAGACATAACCTTTAGTGAATAGTCACCATATAATCCCTATATATGCGGCTACATCCTCGTTGTAAATCATCATTATTTATCTTATCAATTATATAATTCGATTATTTGACCATTTATGGATCCTTTGTATTATTTGCATTGGTTATTTGTATAAGAAATGATTTTATTGTTTTAATGTACACGTTCCAAGGAGAAAATGAGTAAGCTAGACAATAAAGCTGGAAAATGTATCTTTAGTGGTTCTAAAGATGGTATGAAAGGTTATAAGCTTTGGAACCCTATAACTAGGGATACTGTCTACAGTCAAAATGTTGTTTTTAGAGAGGTCAAAGAACTTTCCAAACAGGGAGTGACTCAAATGGAGAAGGAACCAGAGAATATAGAGTTTGAGTTAGAAGATGAAGAATCTAACTCAACGGAAGAAGATGAATCAAAAGAAGAAGAACCTCATACCCCATTTCTGAGGAGATCATCTCGAGAAAGAAGGAAACCAGAAAAGTATTCCCGTCCTTATTTTCAATCTAGTTTTGCTTTATCCATTACTGATGATGATCCTAGAAATGTGAAGGAAGTTGCTGATTTAGAGGATAGAGATCTATGGAAGAAGGCCATGCTTGAAGAAATAGAAGCTTTGGACAAAAATGAAGTGTGGGATATAGTTCAGTTACCTACTGGAATAAAAGACGTTGGTAGCAAATGGCTATTTAAAAAGAAGTTAAATGCAGAAGGTAAAGTGGAGAAGTACAAATCTCGCTTGGTAGAAAAGGGATATTCTCAGGTAGAGGGAATTGATTTCAGTGAAATATTTTCCCGAGTTGCAAAATTAACTTCCATCAGATTTCTTCTTTCTATTGCTATTGCTTTTGATCTTGAAGTAGAGCATATGGATGTGAAGACAACATTCTTACATGGGGATCTAGAAAAAGAAATCTACATGAAACAACTAGAAGGGTTCACAATAAAGGGAAAGAAAGAGCTGGTATGTAAACTAAAGAAGTCCTTGTCTGGCTTAAAGCAATCTCCAAGGACGTGGTACCAAAAGTTTGACACATACATACTTGAATTGGGGTTTGTGAGAAGTAAAGTTGATCACTGTGTATACTCCAAACAATTTGGTGATCACTTCATTAACATAGTACTGTATGTTGATGACATGTTGCTAATTGGAAAAAGCAAAGATCTCATTAAGGAGGTGAAGTCTCAGCTCTCCTCCAAATTTGACATGAAGGATATTGGTGCTGCAAGCTTCATACTAGGAATGGAGGTTAAAAGATATTGTGCAAACAGGAAGATTTGGTTAAATCAAAGAAAATATGTTGAGACAATATTGTAGAGATTTAAAATGTAGGAAAGTAAGCTGGTCAAGGTCCCTATACCTGTAGGTGTAAATTTATATGTAGATCAGTGTCCCAAGACACAGGAAGATGAAGAAGATATGGCATGAGTTCCGTATACTAGTGTGGTTGGGAGTTTTATGTATGCAATGGTCTGTACCATACTAGACATTGCTCATGCAGTGGGAGTATTGAGTAGATACATGTCAAAACTAGGGAAGGAGCACTGAACAGCTGTAAAGAGGGTCTTGAGATATTTGTGTGGCACTACAGATTATGCAATATGCTACCAAGGAAGACCTGGACCATACAGAGTAATAAATGTACATGGATTTGTTGATGTAGACTGGGCTTGAGATCTTGATCATAGAAGATCTACAAGTGGGTATTTGTTTACCCTATTTGGAGGATCTATCACTTGGATGAGCAAGATACAGGAAGTAGTTGCATTCTCAACTACTGAAGTAGAATATATGGCAACCACTCATGCAAGAAAAGAAGTTGTATGGTTGCAAAGATTATGTTCAGGTGTTGGGTTTGTATAGATCATTGTAAGGTTAGATTGTGACAGCCAAAGTGCAATATTCCTGGCAAAGAACCCTTCTTATCATGCTAAGACAAAGCATATTGATGTGCAATATCACTTTGTGAGAGATATGGTTGAAGACCAAAAGGTGTTGTTGTAGAAGGTTTACACCTTGACGAATGTTGCAGACTTATTAACAAAGTCTGTCAATACAGAGAAGTTCTCTTCGTGTAGAGAATCTATGGGCATGGATGCCTTGAACCTGTGAATTTATGAGCACATGACTCATTGTTATGAAAAGAAAACAACAAGTGGGAGAATGTTGGGTATGTGTTATATTCTCTGCATGTATGTGAAGGGGAGAGTGCACCTATCAGTGGCGCACGAATTGGGGTCTATTGACTAATCTGGGTTAACGGATTAGGGTTTTGGATGCTGCAGAATACCTATATTGTATTGTGAGTAATTCATAATGAGATGATGAGAATAATACGAGTGGTGGCTCCAAGGTTTGTTGGTTTTCCTGGTTAATGGTTTCAAGGGTAAATATCTGTGTATTATGTGTGAACACTATGGTGAAATCTCTATTTTTCTTAAAAGAATCTGTATGCTTTGCTTCTCTACACAGTTTTAAAACTTACAATGAGTATGTCCCAAATTTGTGTCCCCTATGGACCATTATGATTTACACATTGGTTCTCTATGTATTGTTCAGGTCCCCTTTAGGCCTCATTATTATTTGTACATCTTGATACGAGCATGGGTATTCCCGCCTCATCTATGTATTTGAGATTATTCCTCATTCATTATTAAGGCCATGTATTTTTAGTTTTTGCAGTTTATGTGGAGCATGTGTTCCAGTTTCCAACCAGCTTCTTCTCTCCTCTGTCACAATGCTCATACCCCTGGAAAATGACAGAACCTATGATTTCTATCGGCCATATGATGAGCTCCTACCCTCACACATCAGAGGGAAATATTTTAACACCCAAAAATTGTTCACTAGCTCATCTCCCTAGTCACATAACCAGTTTGTCCACTTTTCCTACATTTTTGGCCTCCAAAACCATAAAAAACCATCAAATGGTAACCAAAAGAAAAAGAAAAAAAAACATTATTTCCCTCTGCAATTAATGAAATTCCTTCAAAATCTATCAAAAACCTTGAAAAATGGTCCAAAATTCTCAAAAATAAAATAAAAAGGGGAAAAGGTCAAAAACAAATTTAGAAAAGAGGGAAAACTCCAAATACCATTAGCCAATACTATTGGTTTCCCCAAAACCATGGGGAAATCCCAAATACCATTTTTCAATACTATTAGTTACCCAAAACCATGGGCCAACACTCCATTACCCAAAATCACTATAAAAAGGTGATGGATGCCCCCAATTTCACATCTATCAATCAATCTTCATACCCTCATTTTGTCGAAATTCCTGTTAAACTCTAGCATATCACCTTGAGCTTCTGTTCACCATTTCAGTTGAGTTTTGGCCACCCATTGAGCATTTGGAGAAGGGAAAGGTGTTAGGATATTCCTATACTCCATCCTAGTCCTACTAGATTTTCAATCATTTTCATTTTCAATCTTTTAGGGTTTGCATGCACTTTTAGGGTTTGCATGCATTCTAGTCATCAGTCCTAGCACCTAGCCCTCAGTTACCTAGCCACCGGAGCTTCTTCCTGATCAGATTCAGCCCTCCTAGTGCCTAGTGTGCCCTCCTTTCACCTACTGCATGAGAGAGGCTCACTTGTTCACGTACTAGTCCAGTTATGTTCAGTTAACAAGAGTTCTCTCCCTGATTTTAGGCTTGACTCACTCTTTACTAACCTTATCACTCTGATGGACCTCCAGTGTGACTAGATAGCCCGTTCTAACTCCCGTTAGCTCCATGAGTGCCCTCCACTGAGCCTCCTTCACTACATTAGTGCTTCAATGTGCCAATTACACCTACCACATTCAGTTAGACTCAGTTAGACTTATGGTTGACTATTACTTGTGCATTGATGGCTTCACTGATGATGAGTTGGTCTCCTAGTTATGACTTGATGACACTCCACTGATTATGGATCTGTCCATGCAGGCTAATTCGAATCACACCTAGTGTATTTGAATCATGAGCATTGTATATTTACCTTTTTACTATTCAGATTAATGTAACATGTGTAATTATTCTGCCTCTATCTGAGCTCCTTTGGATCTATGTTCTTCTGCTCTTTTCTTCTTCTGTTATTCCTAAATTCTTTCATTGTGAGGTTTACATCATCTCTTTGGATCTACTGTGAGCATATTCACATGGTATCAGAGCCATTTGAGAGTATATTCTACCTCGATTCTTGAGATTTTTTTGTAGGTATTTCGAAGTTCCAGCAGTTGCAGCAGCATATTCAACAGTTTCTTTTTGCACTCGTTCGAGCAGTCAAAATGAGCAATTTGAATGCTTCTTCCTCTCCTATGATCCTCACTCCTTTCAATTATTTTGAATGGAAGAGTGACATGAAAGTACACTTGAAGTCGAGAGGTTTTTCTAGAATGGTTGATGAAAAAGATACCATACCACATTCAGCTATAGAGAGAACCAAGTTTCTAAATAAAATGGATGAAGCTTTTGGTTTCATATGCCTTCATATGTCTAAAGATTTGTTGTTTCATGTTGAACGATTGAAGTCTCCAAGTGAGTTATGGACAAAATTGGAGAGCACTTTTGGAAAACAAGATGGGCTAAGAGGACACATTCTCGAAAATGAATTGGTTTCCCTACAACCTAACAATTTTGAAAGCATTCAAGAATTCTTCTCCAAATTTCAGAAATTGGTCTTACAATGCAAGCATTGTGGCATCACTAAAAGTGATGAGCAATTGGTACTCTCTGTATTGAGAAAACTTGGATCTCAATTTTATTTCTTTGTAACTACTTTCCATTCTGGGTGAATGTCAATCCCTGGATGGAAGTTTCTCACCTTAAAATCCTTTTCTGAAGCTCTCATCCAAGAAGAAGACAAATTGATTCAAATGGGTGCCATCAAGGCCCCCAAAGATCTATCTCTTCTAGTTGGAGAAACAAGTGGAGCGAATGCAAAAGGGAGGCAAAAAGACAAGGACAAGAAGCCATCTAAATCCAAAAATGACAAACACAAGAGACCTAATTGCTCCTATTGCAAGAGAGGAAACCATCCTGAGAAAGCTTGCATGCACAAGAAAATAGACCTACTAACCAAGCTTCTTGAACAAAACAAAATTGTTGTTCCAAAAGAAGCAAAGATGTCTGATTCTGGAAGTGGATCTAATGATTGCCATGCATTGATGGCTGGATTTTCAAAGTCAAAATCCCTCCTCATAGATTCTGGAGCCTCCAACCACATGGTTGCCTCTAAAGAATCTTTTCTTTAGATCTCAAAGATGGGCCTACTATTCACATGGGAGACAACTCTCAAATTTCTGCCAAAGCATTGGGTACAGTACATATGGAACATGGTAAGTTCAAAAATGCTTTATTTGTTCCTTCTCTAATAGCTAATTTGTTATCAGTATATCAGATGACTCTTACATGGTCACCAAAGCAAGTAACTTTTGGTCCAAACGCAGTAGAGATTATAGATATCTCCACTAGAAAGATTATAGCGAATGGGGTTTCTAATCATGCCTCTAAGACATATGAGTTCTCACACTTCATGCCCTTCTCTTTGACTATTCCTTTAGATTCTGATCAAGATCAGAGTGACTCCTCTTCT
This sequence comes from Larix kaempferi, assembly GCA_027924585.1. Classification (NCBI taxonomy): domain Eukaryota; kingdom Viridiplantae; phylum Streptophyta; class Pinopsida; order Pinales; family Pinaceae; genus Larix; species Larix kaempferi. The sequence goes on from BSBM01000736.1 coordinate 8,066,386, forward strand.
AATGAAGAAGAAGATCAAGATTTTTATGTTGAGATCATAGTTCAAGAAGATTCAGATCCAAAACCAACACATATTCTTAGTCCAGATTTAAGGTCAATATGGGCTCACACAGTCCTTGCTACTACTGAGAACACAGTTGAGGATTCATCTGTTCACAGACTACCAGACTTCAGCATCATGCCAACCTTGCATTATGCCATCTACCTGTCCATGAGAGATACAACATGGTGATGGTTTTCTCTCTTCCATCACTTAGGAAGACTCCTCATGTTCCATTCTCTCCAATTGCAGAAAGAATTCCTGAGAGACTTGCTTCGTCCAATACATCCTCTACACAGTGGAAGGCACATCAGAAGACTAGATCAACATCTAGCACCTGTTCTGGCATCCTACAGGGGATCAACTTGTGAAGTCTTTTGCAGAAGTTTTCACTGATGAAAGCTTCCTTCTTTTCTGCTTAGTATGATGGTTCTTTGAGTTATTTACTTTTCTTTTGAGGGGGGGTATTTTTCCCATGAGGTTTTCCCCATTTCCTCGGTTTATGAACAGTTCTTTATTTTTCTATCTTATTAGATTGTATGGGTGACCTTTGGTCCTAGTTACTAGGGCCATGATGGATTAAGGGGGGTTGTTAGGATATTCCTATACTCCATCCTAGTCCTACTAGCTTTTCAATCATTTTCATTTTCAGTATTTTAGGGTTTGCATGCATTTTTCATGCATTCCAGTCATCAGTCCCAACACCTAGCCCTTAGTTAGCTATTCCCTAGAGCTTCTTCCTGGTCAGTTTCATCCCTCCTAGTGCCTAGTGTGCCCTCCTTTCACCTATTGCATAAGAGAGGTGCACTTCTTCACCTACCAGTCCAGTTATGTTCAGTTAACAAGAGTTCTCTCCCTGATTTTAGGCTTGACTCACTCTTAACTGGCCTTAACACTCCGATGGACCTCTAGTGTGACTAGATAGCCCGTTCTGACTCCAGTTAGCTCCATGAGCACCCTCCACTTAGCCTACTTCACTACATTAGTGCTTTCATGTGCCAGTTACACCTACCACATTCAGTTAGACTCAGTTTGAATTCTGGTTGACTATTACTTGTGCATTGATGACTTCACTGATGATGAGTTGGACTCCTAGTTATGACATGATGGCACTCCACTGATTCTGGATCCATCCATGTAGGCTAATTCGAATCACACCTAGTGTATTCGAATCCTGAGCATTGTATATTTACCTTTTTACTATTCAGATTAATGTAACATGTGTAATTATTCTGCCTCTATCTGAGCTCCTTTGGATCTATGTTCTTCTGCTCTATTCTTCTTCTGTTATTCCTAAATTCTTTCATTGTGAGGTTTACATCATATCTTTGGATCTACTATGAGCATCTTCACAAAAGGAACTCTAGAGATCCGGTGTACTACTCTTGTACAGCTGCAAGGACTCCAACAACCTCACCATTTGAGGTAAACACCATTGCAAACCCTTGTTTTCCCATTAATACAAAAAATTCAAATTCCATTATTGAGTTCCTTGTGGTTGTTTATTTTTACTGTTATTGTTATTGTTACATTTATTTTTTATGTTATCACGTGCACATGTAACATATTAATAATTAATTTTTACTCATTTCACATATTATTTTCTATCCATTATTGAACTGCTACTAAGGGTTCCTGAATCCTTAGTAGCTGCTCTTTAGCTTGAGCTGGGGTGAAAAACCTAGGTACAGGGGGTTTAGGGGAGAGAGAGGTGAGGTTTAGAGGTAGGGGGATTAGGAGGGGAGAAAGGGAAAGAGAGTAGGGTTTATGAGTAGACAGAGAAAGAGATGTTAGGGATAGCAAGAAAGAGGGTTTAGGGTAGAGAGAAATATTAGGGTTAGAGAGAGAGAAGAAGATATATAGAGACATTTGATAGATGATTAGGGTTAGGGGGAGGAGGTATGTTGTGGGAGAGAAATAGGTCGAGAGATAGAGAGAGAGAGACGTTGGGGGAGAGAAATAAGTAGAGAGAGCGAGAGAGATTGGGGGAGAGAAATAAGTAGAGAGCCAGAGAGAGAGAGAGAGAGAGACATTGTGGGAGAGAAAGAATTAGAGATGAGGGGTTTAGTCGTTTGGGGATGTGCAAGGAGTAGGAGGTGAGGACTAGATTTTTGGGGGTAGGGAGAGAGACATGGTGTAGGGACAGGGGTATGAGAGTGGGTGGGTTATGAGGAGAGAGAGAATAAGAGTTGGGAGGTGTTAGAGAGTATGGGGAGAGAGAAAGGGGTGGGGTTTAGGTATATATGGATTAATATGGGTTTTCAAGAGAGACAGAGAAAAAGAGAGTCGATGGGGGGTTGATTAGGGGTAGGGGAGAGGAGTGGAGTTGGGGGTGAAAAAGAGATAGAGATCAAGAGGGTTAGGTGTTTGGGTAGGAGTATGGAAGTGTTTCTTATTCAACGTAATCCCCAAATTTTTCTTAAAATTGTAGGGCCCCTCCTTCTACTTTTAATAGTCTTAGAGTTCAACTCGTCCTAGAAAATTTCACCTTCAACAGTTAGAGTCTTCTCCTGAAAATCAAGAAAAGAAGGAAATTTTTGACTAAGTAAAACTCAGGTTTTTGCGCCGACATGGTTAAAGAAAATCGGTGAGTTGAGCTGATATGGTCAGAAAAACTCGGTGAGTGCCTCTGAAATCATCAGAGTATTTTCCCGGACACACCGAAACACTTGGAGTATTTTTTTATTGTGATTTTGGTCAGAGGAAAGGAGTGAGTCACGTCGATCATTTCGGTATTAAAATATCAGAGATGTCGAAATGGATTGGTGTTAAAACACCAGTTAGGATGAAAAGCACCGGTGGAAAGAAAATTGGAAAGTAATGATTAAGGCCACGATGCGTTTCAGAGAAACTCAGCTAGTGGAGCCAAAACGGTCGCTAGAAAAACTTGAGACTTGCCAATGAAGAGTGTGCGACGAGCAACGATACACGACTAAAACAGAGGAACATAAAGTTCGGTGAAACATGCTAAGTATCGATGAAGACACTCACGAGATGACACCAAAAAATTCACAACAACTCTGTGAGAAGCACCTACCCACTCTGGCGAAAAGTTACCAGATGAAGCTAACATCGGTGCAAGTTTGTAAAAATACGCCGACACTTTCTGCTTCAACTGAGCAAGTTGTGCTGAAATGGTCCGCAATGAAATATTTTCGGCAATGAGAGAAGAAAAGAGATTTCCACGCCGAAACGGGGGGTCGACCATTATTGACCCCACCAAGTGCCCCCCCCCCCATTCACATTTATTACTAGGGGTTTTAAAAAACTATATATAGGGTAGAATTCCTTTGTTTAGAATATTGCAAACACTGTTATAACGATTTCTCCTCCACCACTCACCGGATGCCAAGCATCCCAATGCCGTTGAACTCGACTTTGCATCCACTTTGCAACTGACAGGTAGGCCACCTCATACCTTCATGCTCCATTTTAATTTGACTTTGTTGTTTTCTTTTGGGCATTTTTTGGTTTCTTATAAGCCATCGGTTTTTCCTTGCCACGGGTTTACCCACATTGCTCTAACCTTTTAGGGAAAACCATTTTGTGGGTTTAGAGTTTCTCCTATTCTGACAGTCGCCCTACCTCACTCTGACCGCCCAGTCACACCCTCCGATAAACCCCATTTCGTTTCAGTTAGCATAACCACGTATGCAGTGTGATTATTTTCTGCCATGGATGGTTGTTTCACCATAGGTCGGCCATTCCAATAGGTCCATCGTTTTTGTTTTCCTTCAAGGAAAAGTGGAGGTTTCATATTTCATGCAGTATAGTAGATCTTGATCCTTAAATGCAGAAGACATTGTTGGATGGAGGAAACGACTTATAGGTAGGGTCAAATTTACAGGAACTTACCTAGAATAAAACACCCTACACACATAATGGTAGCTTTTGAAGCAACTGTCGGCTTAGTATAGTGGACTTTTGCTGCCATGAAACCAACTTCCCATGACACTGAATTAACATGCGAAGAGAATCCTCTTCTTTCATATGGGGTGGTCGTGTATTTTCTTTTCGTGCTACTCATAAATTTTACCCTTAAAACCACGATAGGAAGTCGATTTTAGCCATATTTTTTTTTTGGCTATGCACAACGAAGCCGTTCATTCTATTAGAAACCCACGCAGAACTTCCCATGTAGAATTTGTTAGTGATAATTTTTTCCCATAATGGTTATCCCTGGTAAGTTAGTGGTTTTGATTTGATAATCCCACAAGTTTTGACAGAATACATCATAATTTTATATATGCACTTGCAAAGCAACGTTTTTTGAGTAACCCAGAAGTTATTTTTCTGAATCATCAAAACCATGAATATTGTGGTGGGCTGAAATTAATGGAAATATTTGGAAAGGATATATTTGAAATGATGTCGAATACATTTTTGGTTGCACATTAATTTCCACACACCTACATACCGCTGAAGCAGAGCAAACCTTAGAAACATATTTCTAGCAACATGGAAATATTCAATTACTTAACTATGTTTGTGTGCTATAATGTTTCCAGATTACCTTTTTGTAAGATTTGTTTATACATTGATCCCAATGTCTTGCAGGATTCAGAAAGGCAAAGAAAAACCGGTAAGAAAAATTATAAGATAGTTGAATTAGATTCAGATGTATAAGTGGTGATGGACACCCCAATGGATACTATGTTCGAAGAGAGTAGAGCACTAATGGGAGGCACCCCATAATATAGGTGGGAAGAACTATATTGGATGATCTGAGAAAAGAACATACCTAAGGCATCTCTCCAATAGATAGTTTTATACAGAAACAATAAGAAATTAGGCCTCACCAAAGCAGCCACATGCCTAGAACTTTTTCCTTGCTCAGAAGTTATCGGATGAATCCTTCCCTACGTGGATGTTGGTGCAAGGATCATTTAAAACAAGAAAGGGGAAGGATTTGCATCTTTCCATCTAGGACACATAACAAAAACATATAAAATGCTACCTCCCAAGGTCTTGATGACCGAAGATTGGATTAGGGGTGTAAACATGGACCATTTCGATTATGCTAAAAAAATGGTAATCCCTGGGAAACAACTAAGGTAGAAATCAAGTGGGGAGTATGAAACTCAAAGATTGAGAACCCCATTTAGGATTTTAGCTTTGATGCTAAGCAGAATTTTTGGGAGACCAAATGGAGGCATCCACAAGCTAAATTCGGTACCCCTAATTTATCACATACCCTTCAAGGACACTATGTTTAACTGGTCAAACATCATCTCAAATAGTCTAGCATCAACAATAACAGCAACATAGGGAGGATTAACTCAGAAGAAAGTAGAATTTTACATGTCCTCGTATCTTATGGATTGCATACTAGTGAGGCACCTATTTCCTAAGCTGGGGTGTATCTGGAATTAGGCAGAATCTCATGTCTATGTGGCTTATCATATCACATGGGCCCATAGATATGTGAGCCAATACAAACTCATCTATGAAGAGTTGATCATTCCCCTTTATTGGTTAATTTTCAATGAGGAACCAAACTTCCTATCTAAAAATGCAATGGCAGTAATAAATGAATACGGGGATTATTATTTTTCACAAGAAGGCACCTTTATTAGAATGTATGGGTGTTCTAGAGCTCCATCCCTAATGCCAAAGTATGTAACAAACTTTGTAGTCCACAAAGAGGCCATAAGGAAGGTATCCATTAATGGGATTGGCAGTTATTTGCATGATAATAAGAACGCTTCCTTCCCACCATTACCCTTTTGTATCGAGGCCTACAAATTTTCCAAGGTTAAAGGTGTCAAAGCTTTCATAAGAAGGTTGTTGATCATTGTGTGTCAACTAAGATACATTATGAATATGCAGATTACTTCAACAAGGATGAGGAAGTGTACAAAAGAACAAGCAATATGACTAAGCTGAACAAACATTTTATTCAGATAAGTGGCATCGACTCTAGCAATACTGTCAGTGCTACAATGGAGGAAAAAGTATAGAAGCAAAAAGAAAAGGCTATAAGGCTACAAGTGGAAGAAGAATAGCAAAATCCAAAGGAAGAAACAACAAGGAAGAAAGAAGAAGAGGCTAAAAAGTTGCAAAGAGAAGACGAAGAGAGACAAAGAAAAGAAGAGGAGGAAGAAAGAGAAGAGGAAGAAAGAGAAGTAGCTAAGAGGAAAGAAAGAGAAGATAAGTCCAAGGAAGCTATGGAAAGCATGGAAACTCAAGGTGGAAGCTCAAATATATAACACATGGATATAGGCCCACCTGAATTATTAGGTGTCATGTTGATCATAGGTCACCTCCCATTTTGAGAACTTGGGCTTACACCCTTCACTGCATCAAAGAAACATACAATGGCCAAATTGGACACGGTTATTTTTTATTTAGGGATAAATACCATCACAAGGAGGATAGAGAAGAGATTGAAAGTGGGTGCCTATCCTGATATTGTCACTATCTAGAAAAACACGATTATGGAGGGTACTCATAGAGACCCTAAATACACAGCCTCTGTAAGTATAGAAGCTATACAAGCAAGTGCTGATAACATTGACAGGATGTTGCATGATATCGAGCGCAACAAGGGAAAGATGTTGAAGTTAAAGGATAACTTGGTAGAAAATCATGGAGAAGGTATAGAGTTGAAAAGGAAGTATGAATCCATAATCGCAGAAAAGGATAGACTAGTGTCTAACTATCAGGGCCTGAACACAGAGAAAGATGCAATGAACGTTCAGTTAATGATAATGGAGGGAAATAAAAGAGAATTTGAAGCTTGCATCAATGAATTAGAAATAAGAGAGTCTGCTGCAAACCAACAGTTTGAAGAATTGAAAGCTCAGCTGGAAGAATTGGTTAAAGAAAAGGAGTCTATGACATAACAGATGGAGCTCGAAAACATTAAGAAGAAATACATGACTCCTTTCCATGAGCAGGCATGTAACATTCAGGGGAAAATATTGTTGAGATATTGTAACTTCAAAGAATATTATATTTGTACTTTATTATTTCGGAGATGTTTCATTCCTCCGTGAAGATCTTATTGTATATCTGGAGATGTTTATTCCTCCGTCGGAATGTGGTAACTCGGGTTATTAGACTTCCCTAGTGGGGGTCGGCCCTGTATATGTTATGTGGGTCAAAGGGTTATTATACCACCCTATAGGGGTCGGCCCAGTCAGTTGTAGTGGGGTATTTAACCCATTGGTTAAATACGAGCCTACGTGTACCTTTGTAAAATACATGTCAGTGTAGTGTATAAATAGAGGAGGTGTGTTCCTCATTTGACACATACACTCACTTGAAAAAGGAGCACTTGTGGAGGAGAGATATGCTATGGTGGAGGAGGAGATCATATCTTTGGTTTGCATCTTTGTGTATTGCTGGTCATCTATATTGAGGAAGCTTTACTGGGTTTTCTACCCCATGAGGGTTTCCCAGGATAAATCTGTGTCTCTTGTGTTTATGCTATGCTTGTTGTTTCTTCAGTGATCCTGTATATGCTATTATTGTGAAATGGAATGTAATACTACTATTTTCAGTCTTAGCATATTAAATATTAACATGGTATCAGAGCTAACCTGAAGGAAGGCAAGGTATGGCACTTACGACACTTGCTTTACTTACGACAATTTGAAGGTTAGGGTTTTTCATAGCAAAAACCAGTCATCGTGGAACTTTCGCTATAAATCCATTTATGCGAAGTTTCAGGGTCTGAAAAGTTTACAGGTCGAAGATAACATCCCTAGGTACCTTTTGTCCAAAGGGAACCCTCATATTCGTTGTACTTTATGAGTTATGATCAGTACAAGTTAGGGTTTCTGCCTCTTCCAGATCTGAGTCAAAATCAGGTAACCTTGGAAAAAAGGTCATAACTTGGATAGGAAGCTCCAAATGAAATTTCGTAAAAAGTGACAGGTAGTACACAGACTGTACTATCGCAGGAAACTTTTTCAGAGGCCGAAGGTGAACCAGTGACACGTGGCACGCCGTACAAGTTCGCTCTCCTATTTTATCCCATAAACAGGTCACGTTGCGACACTTGGCATAAATCTCTCTCAGAGAGTCCAATTGAGGTCAGACCTATCAGGATAGAAAGATAACAAGGAGGGCTATCTCAGAAAAAATTTTCATAGGCTGAAGGTCAAACAATGACACGTGGCATGCCGTACAAGTTCGCTCTCCTGTTTTATCCCATAAACAGGTCACGTTGCGACACTTGGCATAACTCTCTCTTAGAAAATCCAATTGAGGTCAGACCTATCAAGATGGAAAGATGACAGGTCAGGCTACTACAGAAAACGTTTTCAGACCTTGTGGAGCAAAAATTTCAGAGTTATAGCAGAAACAATCAGGTGCATATTTCTGTCAAAACAGAATTATTTTTGGAGCACCTTTATTCATGGCTTCCGAAATTTAGGGTTTCGGAGAAAGTTAGAATTTTTGGAATCGGAATCCACGGCTGGAAGCTCCTCAGAAAAATAAGATTTTAGAGCCTTGGATCAAACCTTTTGATTGAGCAAAAGGGTGGGCTTCATCAAACCCTAGTTCGGGATCCTGTCAAGAAGATCTAGAAGTTTGAAAGGCAATTTTGAGGGGTCAAATTTTGGAGATTTCAAAATTGAAGAATGCTAGGTTGATCAGCTCAGCAAGACACATTCTTCCATCCATTCAGAAGTGTGAAAGTCAAAGATTGAATTTTTAGTGTTTCTCTAGCAAACCCTAATCAAGCTCCAGATCAAGTTTCAGGGGGAGTTGAGGCTAAGGCCTTACATAAGAATACTACAAGAAGTCTCGACAGGTATGACTCAAGGAGGTTCAGGTATGTCTTGAAATCTGATTCTTGATTAAGTTCATGATGTGTTTGTCTTCATATTATTTATTAGTACAATCTTGATTAATGTTAGAATTGTCTTATCACCCTAGTAACAGTATGAATGCATGTGAATGATCAAAGACATTCATTGATTAGGGCTATATGATTGTACTAATGCATTATGGTGTTGTGTGAGGTTGATGTTGTCTGCTAACAAGATACAGGTACATCACAAAAGACAAATCAAGTTCCATGACCATGACAACATGAAGACAAAGACTCATCCATAATCTTTGTTCTACTTACAAGGTATGTATGACTTTGTTATATTATGCTTAACCTATGAGACATGCAGGTTCTAGCTCAGGATCTTTAAATCATTGAAGAGATTGTTTAGGTATGTTGTACATAACTAAGCAAGTATACTAATATAGGTATGCTTTCCTATGTCAAGTTAGAATCTTACCTTGTGTTAGGATCCCTTATATAAGTATACTTGGTATGATTGGTTATGCTTATTCATAAAGTTAGTAATCAAGGGTTTATGCATACTATGATGATTTAATTAACCTGAAGAGTACTATGATCAAACAAGAATATGCATGAGTAAAAGAAGACTTCCTTGAAACTCTGAATACTAATGATCATGACTATATATATTCAAGATTATTTAGAATTAGAATGTTTTGATAATATTGAGAATATACTAATAAATGTATGCTTGTGTATGAGATCATGAGTATGACACTAGTGCACACTTGAGCATGCACAGTGGTACAGAATGAATAGAAGTTCAGAAGACATACAGAAGATCAAGCGGGAGGCAACCACACAAACATAAAAGATAAGTATTTGAGTTGTTATTAGAAATAGTAAATGATATTGTTTGTATGCATATTTGTATTCCTAGAATATATCATGTTGAGTGTAAGCATTCATAAAGCATTGAACAGTATACTACTAATATGCATATGATTGGTAAGTTGGACAAACATTCCATTGTTGCTTGTCTAGAATGAAACCTCTTTGCTGACATGCTGAGAGCGGTGCACACTCTCGATAGTATGTTCTGGTAGAGATGGAAGGCATCTAGATAGCCATTGTATGCATACAGGATATGGGAAAGTGTTGTGCCAAAGTATTGGTCAAAATAGTTACATAACTATGTAAATGATATCTGTATGCATAATAGGTTATCATGTCAATATAATTTGATTACTAATCATGTACTTAATTTTGATTTGTAGGAAAGATCATGATGAATGATGAACACTGAACAAGCGATGGATGTTCAAACAAAAGGATTTACAAATCAAACAAACTATAGAAGGATTGTGGCTAGAAAATTCTCTTAGAAAGAGGAAGAGAATCATGATAAGATGTTTGCTCCAAATGGCTAGATAAGACCATTCTCTTAATGGTGTAATTAAAGAAGAAGTGTGAATCAGGTTCTGTATGGGTACCCAGGATCGATAATCAATTGATGAGCTTAATGATCACCATGGGTGATGAGGATCTCAACCTTTGCTACAAGGTTGAATATTGTTTCTATACACAGACGATATGGTGCAGAAAGGAACCAAAAGTTTGAATTTGTAACAATGTACTAACCAAACCTCTACCTCAAGTAAAGTTTTCTGAGACAAACTTAAAATAGTTCAGAAGGACCCTCCTCGAAAGGGGGAGTGATGTGATAACTCATGATGAGATTGCCTGCATCGACAGTGAGGTCGATAATGAGGATACCTATATTAGTGATGCCGACAAAGAGGTTGGTGGATGGTCCTTAGATAGGGTCAAAGGTGACAAGGGGATTGCATCATCCTTGAACATATGTTCTAAAGAGAGCCGTAGACGTATGTCTTCGAGAATGAAGTCCTTGGTGGACATGATAGGATTGCATCATCCTCAAGAGAGCCGTAGACGTATGTCTTCGAGAATGAAGTTCTTGGTGAACATGTGAGGGGATTGGATCATCCCTGGACTTCAGTCCTAAAGAAGAGCCGTAGACGTATGTCTTCGAGAATGAAGTTTTTGGTGAACATGTGAGGGGATTGGATCATCCCTGGACTTCAGTCCTAAAGAAGAGCCGTAGACGTATGTCTTCGAGAATGAAGTCCTTGGTGGACGGTTGAGGATTAAGTCATCCTTGGACGTAGTCCTAAATGTACGGTTGAGGATTAAGTCATCCTTAGACGTAGGTCCTAAATGTACGGTTGAGGATTAAGTCATCCTTGGACGTAGGTCCTAAATGTACGGTTGAGGATTAAGTCATCCTTCGACGTGGTCCTAAATGTACGGTGGAGGATTAAGTCATCCTTGGACGTAGGTCCTAAATGTACGGTTGAGGATTAAGTCATCCTTGGACGTGGTCCTAAATGTACGGTTGAGGATTAAGTCATCCTTGGACGTAGGTCCTAAATGTACGGTTGAGGATTAAGTCATCCTTGGACGTAGGTCCTAAATGTACGATTGAGGATTAAGTCATCCTTGGACGTAGGTGCTAAATGTACGGTTGAGGATTAAGTCATCCTTGGACGTTGGTCCTAAATGTACGGTTGTGGATTAAATCGTCCTTGGACAGTAAATCCAGTAATTCCGAAAGGAAGGATAGTCCTAAATGAATTGAGTGGATTAAATCATCCTTGGACAGTAAATCCAGTAATTCTGAAAGGAAGGATAGTCCTAAATGAATTGAGTGGATTAAATCATCCTTGGACAGTAAATCCAGTAATTCCGAAAGGAAGGATAGTCCTAAATGAATTGAGTGGATTAAATCATCCTTGGACAGTAAATCCAGTAATTCCGAAAGGAAGGATAGTCCTAAATGAATTGAGTGGATTAAATCATCCTTGGACAGTAAATCCAGTAATTCCGAAAGGAAGGATAGTCCTAAATGAATTGAGTGGATTAAATCATCCTTGGACAGTAAATCCAGTAATTCCGAAAGGAAGGATAGTCCTAAATGAATTGAGTGGATTAAATCATCCTTGGACAATAAATCCAGTAATTCCGAAAGGAAAGATAGTCCTAAATGAATTGAATGGATTAAATCATCCTTGGACAGTAAATCCAGTAATTTTGAAAGGAAGGATAGTCCTAAATGAGATTGAGTGGACTAATCATCCTGTAAATAGATTGGGATTGCCTCATCCCTAGACATGGTGAGATGTCTTAAACTGATAAGGACTAATCATCCTGTAAATAGATTGGGATTGCCTCGTCCCTAGACATGGTGAGATGTCTTAAAGTGATAAGGACTAATCATCCTGTAAATAGATTGGGATTGCCTCGTCCCTAGACAGGGTGATATGTTTTAAGTGATAAGGACTAATCATCCAGTAAATAGATTGGGATTGCCTCGTCCCTAGACATGGTGAGGTGTCTTAAAGTGATAAGGATTGATCATCCTGTAAGTTGATCTGGATTGCATCATCCATGGACATGAGAGTTGTCTTAAACTGAGAGGGACTGATCATCCCGTAAGCGGATCGGGATTGTATCATCCTTGGACCTATGTCCTAAAGTGAGAGGGATTGATCATCCCGTAATTGGATCTTATGTGTTGCAGGGTATGCTGCTATTGTGTATACTTGTATTGATGAGGATACTTGTATTGATGATGTGTATACTTGTACTGATGAGGATACTTGTATTGATGATGTGTATACTTGTATTGATGAGGATACTTGTATTGATGATGTGTATACTTGTATTGATGAGGATACTTGTATTGATGATGTGTATACTTGTATTGATGAGGATACTTGTATTGATGATGTGTATACTTGTATTGATGAGGATACTTGTATTAATGATATTTATACTTGTATTGATGATGTTGTTGATCGTGATGATCTAGATGACGATGTTATTGATCGTGATGATCTAGATGACGATGCTGCTGATCGTGATGATCTAGATGACAATGCTGCTGATCGTGATGATCTAGATGACAATGTTGTTGATCGTGTGATGATGATGCTGATGATTGTGTGATGACGATGCTAATGATCGTGTGATGACGATGCTGATGATCGTGTGATGACGATGCTGATGATCATGTGATGACGATGTTGATGATCGTGTGATGACGATGCTGATGATCGTGTGATGACGATGCTGATGATCGTGAGATGACAATGCTGATGATCGTGAGATGACGATGCTGATGATCGTGCGATGACGATGCTGATGATCGTGAGATGACGATGCTGATGATCGTGTGATGACGATAATCGTGAGGATCCAGATGATGATATTGTTATAGCTGTTCAAGTGCTACAGAAGATAAAGACTCAATACTGAAGATGTCGATGTTCCAGTATTGAAGATGTTCCAGTAACTGCTTGAGTTACTGATGATGTTGAGAAAGCTTCCAATGATTTATAGATGTATCATGTATGATGTTGATGACTCCTTGCTCATGCAGATGTTGTTATAATATCCTTCTCGTTAAGGGGGAGTGTTGAGATATTGTAACTTCAAAGAATATTATATTTGTACTTTATTATTCCGGAGATGTTTCATTCCTCTGTGAAGATCTTATTGTATATCCGGAGATGTTTATTCCTCCGTCGGAATGTGGTAACTCGGGTTATTAGACTTCCCTAGTGGGGGTCAGCCCTGTATATGTTATGTGGGTCAAAGGGTTATTAGACCACCCTAGAGGGGTCGGCCCAGTCAGTTGTAGTGGGGTATTTAACCCATTGGTTAAATACGAGCCTACGTGTACCTTTGTAAAATACATGTCAGTGTAGTGTATAAATAGAGGAGGTGTGTTCCTCATTTGACACATACACTCACTTGAGAAAGGAGCACTTGTGGAGGAGAGGTATGCTATGGTGGAGGAGGAGATCATATCTTTGGTTTGCATCTTTGTGTATTGCTGGTCATCTATATTGAGGAAGCTTTACTGGGTTTTCTACCCCATGAGGGTTTCCCAGGATAAATCTGTGTCTCTTGTGTTTATGCTATGCTTGTTGTTTCTTCAGTGATCCTGTATATGCTATTATTGTGAAATGGAATGTAATACTGCTATTTTCAGTCTTAGCATATTAAATATTAACAAATATGTCACTCACAGGAATTGATCACTGAGGAGGTCTACAAGATTAAAATAATGATGGCGAGGATAAAAAATATTGATGTAGAATCGATGAGGATCGGGCAAATATTAATGAACACTGCAACTAAAATTAAGAAGCATATGACATGGAGAGAAGGGAAATCAGAGTTCCCTGATCACTTGACTCAAAAGACAACTACATACTCCAATTTGGACATAGCTCTTCTTGAGTTTTACAGAAAAGATGGCAGGTGGATAAACAATGAAATTCCTAAAACTCTTGAGAAGTGTGTAGGTTTCTACCAGAAGATTCATCAGATTCATGAAAAATTCCAGCTCGTTATACCTCCAACTTTGGATGAGCTGCCTGATAGGGATCAACATTTGATGGAATTGCAGAACGCGCTAAAGGATGACCTGGACTACATTAAAAAACTAGACGTGTTGACAGGAGAAGATCTCCATCAATAAATTGGGAAATCATCTATCGATGTTTTATTTCTGGAGGACAGCCACACAACAACAACAGAAGGAGTGAAAAGTGTGGAAAGAGAGTTGTCGCATCATGAGATAGCTTTGAAAGTATTGGAACCCAGACAATGTAACATTATTTCTAAAGAGTCTGACATGTGGGACAAATATATCTCTAATCTGGAAAGGCCAGCTGGTAATTAATATTTTTTATTTTATTGTAATATTCTTTTTCCAAACACTAAAGGACGAATTTTGGGAATCCAAAGGTTAGGGTAGGTAAAATGAACAGGCATATGGAGGCAATTTTTTTGTAATATAAATATATGTTGAGAAGTCTTATAAGAGGACTTTTGGATGGTGAATTAGATGTTGGAATCATTTTGTAAAAGAACTATTTCTTTGCTAATGAGAAAGACTGATTTGCTGGAGAAAAGCTCGCACTAATGTTTTCCTGGAATGTGTGATTGCTGGAACATAACTATTTCTTTTTTGCTTGTATTATACTGTGATATCTTTCTAATTTTGTCGAACTATTTCAATGATGACGAATGGTTTCTTTATTTCATGCAAATTTTTATGTGTAACAGAGTAATAAATTGCTTTAATAAAGATCAGAGCTATCTTTGATAATTTCTGTTGGAAATGTGAATGTTTACTTTAATGGCTATCTATTAAATTTACATGAACATTTCAGCTTATTACTCTCACTTTAAATTTGCTCCCTGTAGGGATAGGATAGTTAATTTAGATTAGAAATAAATGAATGAATGGATTGGGTAGGACTGATAAGATGAGAGGTAAGGACCTACGCATCACTTGCTGAGGCTTATTCCTGTTAGTTCTAGATTAAATGCATTAATTAGGGAACTTGCATTTCATAACTTAAATTAAAATTATATAAATGGTGGACTGGGAAGCAATCGGTAAAGTTTTAAAACAAACACCCTAATGGTATCCAGACCATAAACCAGATGGATTCCCTACACCAAACAGTGAACGATCTAATTCGAATTATTTACCAGGGAGAATCCCTACTGTCAATGTTGATATTTTTTGGGAATCAATAGTTTTGGCACTAGAAGGAGGGCCTCCAGTGCATGGTTGGCAGAGGAAACCCGTTTTCAACAAGAAATTTTTATGGGTCCCCATTAAATACAACTGTGTCAGAAGAAGTCATTTCCGAAACTAAACATCAAGAAAAGTTAAATTCTGAGACAGAAAATACAAACCATTTATATGTTGTCCCATTCGAGGAAGTAAGCCATTTCTGGAGACACACAAGATCGTATGTGAAAAAAATTGGAGGATTGACCATAATTCTTGCCTTACCTAGAAGGTGATTTCCCAAGAAAGATATCTCCTACACCAGAGATTCTACACTTGTAGGAAATTTGGAGGAGTTGTTGGATTTATCTTTTCAAGAGATCCCAAATCCCCTTGATCAATTGGGACCCGAATCCCCTCTAGATCAAGTATTACCTCACACACCACCTCATACCCCACATCACTCACCACCCCATTCTCCACCACGAATTATGGCTAGAAATGTTAACCAACCTCCTGCGTGGAGAGCTAGAGGGCCACTCAATCTAGTTGCACCTTTACATGATTTACCTAAGCACCTAGAAAGAGTGTTACCAAAATTTGATCCCGGAAAGGGTATTTCTGTGGAGGACCACTTGAAAAGCTTTTATCTGGCTCTGAATCTTTTAAATGTTGAACATGAATATGTATTATGCAAACTCTTCCCTTATAATTTTGAGCCTAGAGCTTGCTCATGGTATTTCAGTTCGCAAGCAAATTCGACAGTAGACTAGGACGGTTTTGAAAAGGTTTTTATAAGAAAATTTGGCAATCAAAATACTATGGCCACACTTATGAAAGAACTGTTGTCTATGAGGGTGGAAAATAAAGAAAAGGTATAGGAATTCAATCATATATTCACCACTTTATTAGATAGTTTCAGTGCTGCAACAAAACCTGCTGAAGAAGCCTTGGTAGAATATTATACTACAACACTTTATCCACCAATTATATCCATGTTTGTCAAGAGATCAATCAAGGCCACTTTGATAGAAAACTATGAAGAAGCCAAGAAGATAGAGGCTGAACTGGACAGTATCATGAAACACACAATGGAATTGGAAGTAAAACCAATAGTTAGTAACAAGCCTTTGATATTATCCAGACCTAAAGAGGAATCCTCGAATGAATTAGAAAATGTGGTAAAGATGTTTCATAAGTTATCCGAGAAGATAATAGATTTGGAGAAGGAAAATGGGTCCAGTTCATCTAGAAAACCATTCAAACCTTTCTATAAGAAGAGGGAAGAAAATACGCAACCCCAACCACCATTAAACAACTCTAATGTATTGAATTTAAATGAAGTTGGCATGGATAATTTCTGCACTTTCCATCAAGAACATCACTCTAAAAAGAGTTTCCTACAATGGATTAACTCAATGAATTTGGTTATGAACCAATTCTTATACTTACAGTTAATAGACCAAGAAGACCAAGAGGAAGATCAAGCCCATGAACAGGAAAATCAGAATGAGGAAACCACGATGGTATTATGGGACTGGGCACCTACTTTGGGATTAAATGAAGAAGAAGAGGTGGAGGAAATTCAAGTATCATCTATGAACTATTCTACTAGAAGAAAAGGGACCGTTGAAAACCAAAGCATAATACTGCGTAAAGTAAGGCCAGTGAAAGAAAATATGAAAAGAAACAATGACATAAATCAGCCCCAGCCGAAAGTTACAAAAGAAACAACACCATTGATAAACAAGCAAGTAAAACCCACATAAAACAAATGTGATAGTGGTGAAAAGCGTATGGTAGATCATAGTATGGGATACGACATTGTGGAAGACATTAAGAAAACCAAAGCCAACATATCCTTGTTTTAATTATGTAATCTCCCACATCAGAGGAATAAAATGTTAGAATCATTTAGCCCACAACCAAGTAGTACAATAAAGACAGTTGAGTTAGATACTGAGATTAACAAAGCGAGCATTTGTGGAAAATCAAAATCTCATAGTTTGCCTTTCCTTTTAACTTTTGATATCTTTGATCATAATGTGCATAATTGCTTGGTAGATTCTGGTGCCTCTTCCAATTTTATGCCACTATCCATTTGTAAGAAAATCAATGGGAAACCTACAACATCACCTTCTTAGATCATATCATTGGATAGAACAGTTGTTAAGGTTATAGGGGAAATGAAAAATGTACTCATTATATTGTCTGCAGATCCGAGGGTGTGTAAATTTATAGATATCATGGTGGTGAACATACCTGAAGCTTATGTACTGATATTGAGTAGGGACTGGTCTACGAAACTAAATGGCTATTTTTCCATAGATTGGTCCCATTTGTGGCTTCCATACAAGAATAGACAAAATCATATTAAAGTACTAAGAGAGCCTCACATGAAACAAAATGTAAGTCAGTTAGAAGAAAAGAATGAACTGGTAAACTTCTCATCTTCAATGTTGTGGAATTATTTCCTAGAAATTGAGCAAGGAAACTATCAAATAGAACATGCTAGTCATGACTCAGATGAACAATCCGATCTCCTTTGGTTTTCACAGACTGATGATGTTGATTGTAACATAGTAGAAATCGTTGCTAACTTAGAATATAGTACTAACTTATTAAAATCAGAAAATAAATTTTGGATTTTATATTTTGATGGTTCCAAAACACAAGAGGGATCAGGAGCCGAATGTGTTCTTGTTGATCCTAAAGGAAACAAACAATTTCTCTCTTGTAGGCTAGAGTTTGAATGTACTAAAAACATAGCTGAATATGAAGCTCTAGTCCAACAACTAAAAAAAGACATTGATTTAAATATCAAAAATTTAAAATTCTTCGGTGACTCAGAAATAGTTGTCAGACAAATAAGAAACACAATTCATTGTCTGTCTCTGCACTTAAAGGGTTATCAATCTGAAGTTTGGAATTTGATTTCATGATTTGATGCTTTTAACATAAATGATATTCCCAGATTACAGAATGTTGTAGCTGATTTATTAGCTACTTCTTCTTTTAGATTAGTTCCAACAAATAATAAGTGCTCTATTGAATTAATTTTTAGGCCATCAATACCTGATAACATTACGAATCTGAGGTTGTTCGATGATGATGAATATATTATCAGCTTCTTGACAAATGAAGATGCCTTCAAGGAGTCTATAATTGATGAAGAGGAACACCTGTTGGATTTGCAGAATAAGGACACAAGTAAAGGAAATTTTATGCTGAAAGGAGTAAGGACTCTGCAAGGATTGTCCAATTTACAGAATAAATTCAGAAGAACAACCAATGTCAAGAAAAATAGCTCCACGATGCAGCATGAGCTGGTAAACATGGGTACAGAGACGGAACCTAAATATGTTAATTTAGGAAAATGTTGTTCTCCTGGTGAAAGATGTAAGTTTATCAAACTTTTTCGGCAATATAAAGATGTGTTCGCATGGACTTATGAAGATTTAAATATGTATGACACGTGAATCATACAGCATGTAATACCCATTAAGCCAGATGTGAATCCATTTCAACAGCAATTATGCAAGATGCATCCTACATTTGAATCATTGATACAAAAGTAGTTAAAGAAGTTGTTGGATGCTAAAATTATTTTTAAGTTTGACAATATGAATGGGTGGATAATCTAGTCCCCGTAAGGAAGAAATCATGAGAGATACGATTATGTGTCAATTTCCAAAACTTGAATAGAGAATCGGACAAAGACAACTATCCGATGCCACTAATGGAGCAAATTTTGCAGATGGTATCAATCTTGGAATCGTTCTCTCTGATTATATGGATTTTATGGATATAATCAAGTGTCAGTGGCTGAGCAAGATTGACTCAAGACTATATTTCACACTAAGTGGGGAACATTCGAATATAGGATAATGCCTTTTGGCCTAATGAATGCTGGAGCCACATTCCAGAGGGTCGTGGATATTGCATTCTAAGATTTAGTCGGCCACTGTGTTGTCATATATTTGGATGATGTAACAGTTTTCTCTAAAAAAAAGAGAAGACCATGTTTTCCATTTGAAGCAGATTTTTTATCGGTGCAGAAAATATGGTATATCTTTGAATCCAAAGAAGGGTTTTTTTGCAGTACTCGAAGGAAAACTGTTGGGACACATCATCTCCAAG
The DNA here is from genome assembly GCA_027924585.1 of Larix kaempferi. Lineage (NCBI taxonomy): Eukaryota > Viridiplantae > Streptophyta > Pinopsida > Pinales > Pinaceae > Larix > Larix kaempferi. The sequence goes on from BSBM01000736.1 coordinate 8,085,930, forward strand.
AAGGGAATCTCAATAGATACAAAGAGAATTCAGGCCATAACTTAGATTCCCATGCCCCACAATAAAAGGACTATGCAATTGTTTATGGGAACAATCAATTTTGTTCGAAGGTTTGTACCGGATTTTGCACAAATTGTAAAACCTTTGCAACAAATGGTTAAGAAGAGTGTACAGTTCAAGTGGAATGATGTCGAGAAATATGCATTTGGGGATATAAATACTTACATAGCTCATGCAACTTCTTTGAGAAGTCCATACTTTGAAAAGGATTTTATCTATACACATTTGCTTTGGATAATTCTCTCGCAGCAGTGCTCACACAAAAGGGAGAACTAGGAGACGAGTATCCAATATCTTTCATCAGCACTGGTTTACAAGGAGCTGAACTAAACTACCCAGTTGTGGATAAACAAGAATACGATGTATTCAAGGCAGTAAAGTAGTTCAGACCTTATATTTTAAAAAATAGAATGAAAGTCATAATACCACATTCGTCTGTCAGATCCTTATTTGTGCAGAAGGAGTTGGGAGAAAGAAGAGGAAATTGGGTAACTGCATTACAAGAGTATGATCTAGAGTTCAAACCAGCCACTATCATTAAAGGTCAAGGGTTGTGTAAGTTTCTCACTGAAATCCCAACTGAAGAGGATCATGATTGGGAAAATGAGGCTGAATTGAATTTGGATGAACTATGTTCAATTTTTACTATTCCTAAATCATGGTACAGAGATTTAGTGCACTATATCCAACAAGGATATCTACCAAAACATTGGAGTTCTAAGTAGAGAAGGGTGCTCCGATTAAAATCAGCATCTTATCAGATAATTGATGGGGTACTCTTCAGAAAAAATTATGATGGAGTTTTTCTCATGTGCCTTGAGAAAGAGGATGCATATAAGGTGGTCAAGGAGTTGCATGATGTCCCTATAGGGGGACATTATTCTGCAAATACAACTGCTCACAAAATATTAAGAGCTGGATACCACTAGCCCACTCTTTTAAAAAATGATCATGCTTATGCTAGGAGGTCTGACGTATGTCAGAGGAGTTTTGGAATATTACCGAAAGTAGTAGGACCACTGCAACCAGTTTTTATATCCAAACCATTCGAGCAATGGGGAATAGACATTATTGGAGAGATTAGTCCTAATTCTTCGCTGCAACATCGGTATATCCTCACATCTACTGATTATTTAACACAATGGATATAAGAAGATCCTTTGCATAAAGTGAATGAAGATGTAGTCATCAGATTCCTACATGAAAACATTGTAACCAAGTTTGGGGTTCCAATTTCCCTAGTTTTTTATAATGTAACTTACTTCTCATATGTTAAGTTAACTGCATTTGCTTATGGAAGAGGAATCAAATTGCATTATTCAGCCAATTATTATCCATAGGGAAATGGACTAGCAAAATCTACAAATAAAAGCCTCATTCGAATTTTAAAGAAAACAGTTATTGAGAGTCGGAGGAATTGGCATGTAGCTCTTCCTAATGCTTTATGGGAAGATAGAGTCACTCCAAAAAATTCTTTAGGAGTGTCTCCGTATACATTAGTATATGGGAAAGAAGCTATACTCCCACCTAACATACTATTACCATCCTTGCAACTAGCCCAGGCCTCTCACATTAGAGCAAATTTGAGGTCTAAAATGGGCCTCCTAATAAAAATAATAAAATAAGATTTACGAATTTTGGAGGAAAAAAGAAAAAAAATACTTTTTTTCTTTGTACTTTCAACATATCTCTCTGTCATTTTACTCAAACTTCGAGCGGGAGCACTCGTTGGATGCAGAATTAAATTACACATCCAATGAGTACCCACACTGCATACTTTTGAGGTACCACATCCCACAAAAAATGATAAATACATAAAAAAACGTCTTACTTTCAAAAGCAACATGGTTTTTTATGTATTTCCCATTTTTCATGGGGTGGGGTCCCTTTGAAGTATGCAGTGTGGGTACTCATTGGATGCGTAATTTAATTTTTGTATCCAAAGAGTGCTCCCGCTCAAAAATTGAGTAAAATGACATGGAGATATGTTGAAAATATGAATTAAAAGAAATAGTTTTTTAGTGTCAAATATGCCAACTCAACCATTATGGTCGACTCTTTTCTTGAAATTCTATTGGTTCTTGAATTCAATGGCTTGTTTTCTTACGAGGTGGATCATTTTCTTATAAGGCCCATTTTACACCCCAAATTTGCTTTAATGAGGATCAAGTAGTGAAATCCTATAGTAACGAATCAATACCGTGTTGAAACTCGAAGAATCACGGCAAAAGGCCAAGGATAGATTCAATTAGCACGAAGATATTGTCAAAAGATGGTTTGATAAACGGAAGTCTGGTAAGAGAAGTTTTGAGGTAGGAGACTTGGTTCGAAAGTGGGATCACCCACATGAATAAAAGGGGAAACATATGAAATTTCAACAATTATGGCTTGGCCCTTATTATATTGCCGAAAAGCTTGGCTCGTCAACATATAAAATGCAAGATTTACAAAGGGAGGAGGATAATATCCATGTCAATGGCCTTTCTCTTAAACATTAATTCACATTGGTTAAGGAACCCCTGTTGTATATAAATAATTTTTTTCTTTTCTTTATATTTTCTAGTTTATTATTTTCTGAATTGGTCATTTTTAGCCTGTTTTGTTTTCCCGTTTGATCAGCATTATTTTTTTTGGCTTATTGGTTGATTTTCTTTATTTTTGTTTTTAAATAATCCCCAAATAAACATTTTGATGTGTGTAAAATGGGAATATGAGCAATCTCATGGTCATCACATGAGAATCAGGATGAGTTATAGAAAAGGAATTCCTTTGTATAACATTGTCATTTATGATTTTAATTGTTGCCCAGTTCTAGAAAGGGAAGCCCACTTCATGTTCACTATTGATTCATTATAAACCCTGAAAAAATAACCAAGACCCATGAATTCCAACTTACTATCTTGGGGCTTCATCCATTCACACATAATAACCATCTTAGGCATCCTGCTACAACAGACCCATGGAAAGGAAACAAGTCTTATAGATGTTTGGCAATTAAAATGATCCCATGCTACAAATTGGAAGCCAAGAGGCTTATAAAGAAGAGTCAAATTCTGAAAATTTTCATCTCCATAAAAGAAATGGTTTTGAATATATACATATCCAATCAAGAAGATCACCTAGGACAAACAGGCCAGGAAATTTTCTTCTTCGTCCGTGAGCATGAAAAACAAATGAATTTCTCACACACACAAAAGGACATTATGGATGGAAGAACCCATGCCAAATTCTAAAGATTGAAGAAAGCTATCAAAGAAGACTTAGACTATAAAATCTCGTTAAAAGAAAGCAACTAAAGAATGCGTATAGCATGGGAATGAGGAACAAATGAATACATCTGTCTGATTTTGTTATGATCCTATGGATTCATAGGTAGTGGAAACCGAAAGATGGAACTAAAAATGAATTCCATGCTATGGCCTTAGGAAAGTAGTCAAGAAATTGGGTCTAGGTTACCTTATATCCTGAAACAAATGACCAATATGATGCAAGAAATATTACCTCCTTGTATTGAATTGTGGCCCTTTAAAATAAATAAAAAATAAAAAAACAATGTAGGCATTGTTTTACAGTTAGGATCAATAACATACAAACACTCCTGAGTTTCAAAAGAAATTGTTCAGAGATCTGTGTTCACCAGCCAATTGCCAATTGTTGCTGCTGCAACCTAATCCCCAATTTTTTCTTAAAATTGTAGGGCCCCTCCTTCTATTTTTAGTATTCTTAGAGTTCAACTCATCCTAGAAAAGTTCACCTTCGACACTTAGAGTCTTTTCCTGAAAATCAAGCAAAGAAGGCAATTTTTGACTAAGTAAAACTCAGGTTTTTGCGCCAAAGTGGTCAGAGCTACTTGGTGAGTTGAGCCGACATGGTCGGAACAACTTGGTGAGTGCCGCCGAAACCGTGGAGTATTTTCGCGGTCACACCGAAACACTTAGAGTATTTTTTATTGTGCTTTTGGTCAGAGGAAAGGAGTGAGTCATGCCGATCATTTTGGCATTAAAATATTAGAGATGCCGAAAAGGATTGGTGTTAAAATGCCATTTAAGCTTAAAATCACCAGTGAAAATAAAATCAGCAAAGAATTATTAAGGCCACGACACGCTTCGGAGCAAATCAGGGAGTGGCACTGAAATGGTCACAGGAAAAACTTGAGACTTGTCAATGAAGAGTTTGTGACGAGCGTCGATACATGAATACAAAATAAAAATGTAAAGTTCAAAGAAACTCAGTAAGTATCGCTGAAGAAATTCACTAGATGACACCAAAACATTCATAGCAACTCCGCAAGAAGCACCAACCTGCTTCGGCGAAAAGTTGCCAGATGAAGCCGACATCGATGGAAGTTTGTAAAACACTTAGAGTATTTTTTATTGTGCTTTTGGTTGGAGGAAAGGAGTGAGTCATGCCGATCGTTTTGGCGTTAAAATATTAGAGATGCCGAAAAGGATTGGTGTTAAAATGCCATTTAGGCTTAAAATCACCAGTGAAAATAAAATCAACAAAGAATTATTAAGGCCACGACACACTTCGGAGCAAATCAGGGAGTGGCACTGAAATGGTCACTGGAGAAACTTGAGACTTATCGATGAAGAGTTTGTGGCGAGCGTCGATACATGAATACAAAATAAAAATGTAAAGTTCAAAGAAACTCAGTAAGTATTGCTGAAGAAATTCACTAGATGACACCAAAACATTCATAGCAACTCCGCAAGAAGCACCAACTTACTTCGGTGAAAAGTTGCCAGATGAAGCCGACATCGATGGAAGTTTGTAAAAAGCCACCGACATGTTCCGCTTCAACTGAGCAAGTCGTGTTGAAATGGTCGGTGATGAAATATTTTCAGTAGTGATGTGGGACAAAGGATTTCCATGCCAAAACGGGGGTCGATCATTAATGACCCCACCAACCCCCCCCTTGTTCGTATTTATTCTTAGGGGTTTTAAAAAACTATATATAGGTCAAAAATCCTTTGTTTATCATATAGCAAATGCAGTTATAATGATTTCTCCTCCACCACTCACCGGACGCCAAGCATCCCAATGTCGTTGAACTCGACTTCGCAGCCACTTTGCAATTGACAGGTAGGCCACCTCATACCTTCATGCTCCATTTTAAGTTTACTTTCTTGTTTTCTTTTGGGAATTTTTTGGTTTCCTATAAGACAACAGTTTTTCCTTGCCACAGGTTTACTCACGTTGCTCGGACCTTTTAGGGAAAACCATTTTGTGGGTTTAGAGTTTCTCCTATTCTGAGAGTTTCCCTACCACACTCTAACCACCTAGTTGTACCCTCCGATAAACCCCATTTCCTTTCAGTTAGCATAACCACATATGTGGAATGATTATTTTTTTCCACGGATGGTTTTTTCACCATAGGTTGGCCATTCCAACAGGTCTTATCATTTTTTTTCCTTTAGGGAAAAGTGGAGGTTTCATATTTCATGGAGTATAATAGAGCCTATCCTTAAATGCAAAAGACTTCGGTGGATGGAGGCAATGGCTTACAGGCAGGGTCAAACTTACAGGGAAGGTTCTATTGAACTTACGCATGATAAAACACCCTACACACATAATGGTAGCTTTTGAAACAACTATCGGTTTAGTACAGTGGACTTTTGCCGCCATGAAACCAACTTCCCATGAAATCAAATTAACCTACAAAGAGAACGCTCTTCTTTCATATGGGATGGTTGTGTATTTCCTTTTTGAGCTACTCATAACTTTTACCCTTACAACCATGATAGGAAATTTGTTTTAGCCATATTTTTCTTTTCGATTGTGGACAGCAAAGTCGTTCAGTCTATTAGAACCTTGCACAGAACTTCCCATGTAGACTTTGCCAATGACAAGTTTCTCCCATAATGGTTATCCTTGGAAAGTTAGTGGTTTTGCTTTTATAATCCCACAAGTTTTGATAGAATCCATCATAAGTTTATATATGCAGTTGCAAAGCAACATTGTTTGAGTAACTCGAAAGTTATTTTACCAAACAATCAAAAGCATGAATATTGTGGTTGACTAAAATTAATGGAAATATTTGGAAAGGATATATTTGAAATGATGTCTCATACATTTTTGGTTGCACATTAATTTCCACACACCTACATACCACTGAAGCAGAGAAAACCTTAGCAACATATGTGTGGCAGCATGGAAGTATTCAATTGCTTGACTCAGTTTGTGTGCTATAAAGTTTCTAGATTACCTTTTTGTAAGATTTTTTTATACATTGATCCCAATGTCTTGTAGTATTCAGAAATGTAGAGACGAACCGGTAAGCAAAAGTCTAAGACAGTTGAATCGGAGTCAGATGTAGAAGTGGTGATTGACACCCCAATGGAGACTATGTTCGAAGATACCAGAGCAGTAATGGGAGGCACCCCAGAATATAGGTGGGGAGAACTGTATCAGATAATCCAAGACCATAACATGCTTGAGGCATCTCTCGAAGAGATGGCTTTACACCAAAACATTAGGAAATCAGGCCTCACCAAAGCAGCCACACGCTCGGAACTTTTTCCTTGCTTAGAAGTTATCGGATGGATCCTTCCCTATGTGGATGTTGGTGCAAGGATCATTTCAAACACGAAAGGGGAAGGATTTTCATCTTTCCATCTAGGACACATAACAACAACATATAAATTTATACCGCCCAAGGTCTTAATGATCAAATATTTTATCAAGGGTGTAAACATGGACCATTTCAATTATGTTAAAAAAATGGTAATCCCTGAGAAACAACTAAGGTAGGAAGCAAGTGGGGATTACGATACTCAAAGCTGGAGAACCCCATTCGGGATTATTGCTTTAATGCTAAGCAGAATTTTCGGGAGACCAAATGGAAGCATCTACAAGATAAATTCGGTACCCCTAATTTATCACATAGTCTTCCACGACACTATGTTTTAATGGGAGTATATCATCTCAAATAACCTATCATCAATAATAGCAGTATCATAGGGAGGATTAACTCAGAAGAAAGTAGAATTTTACATGTCCTCCTATCTTATGGACTGCATACTGGTCAGGTACCTGTTTCCTAAGCTAGGGTGTATCTGGAATTAGGTGGAATCTCCTGTCCATGTGGCTTATCATATCACATGGGTGCACAAATATGTGAGCCAATACAAACTCATCTGTGAAGAGTTGATCATTCCCCTTTAATGGTTAATTTTCAATGAAGAACCAATCTGCCTATCTGAAAACGCAATGGTAGTAATAAATGAATGTGAGGATTATTATTTTTCGCAAAAAGGAACCTATATCAGAATGTATGGGTGTTCTAGAGCTCCATCTCTAATTCCAAAGTATGCAACAGACTTTGTAGTCCACAAAGAGGTCATAAGAAAGGTATTCATTAATGGGATTGAAAGTTACCTGCGTGATAATAAGAAGGCCTCCTTCCAACCATTACCCTTTTGTATCGGGGCCTACAAATTTCCCAAGGTTAAAGGTGTTGAAGCTTTCATAAAGGATATAGAAGCATTCCATTTTTGGGAGAATAGTTTTGCAAGAAATTAAAGCGATGAGAAGGTTGTTGATCATTGTGCGTCAATTAAGATACATTATGAATATGCAGATTACTTCAACAAGGATGAGGAAGTGTTATAATAGCTTGTAAGGTAGTGTTGGATCTACTTTAAAACATCTATATTACTATGAAGTAGGTGAATCTTCAATTTCAGAAATCCACAATCATTTATCAGCCCCTGACACATTTAAAATCATGAATTCAAAAAGAATTGAATTGTTTCATATTATGCTAAAGAAGAAGATACATACTTGCAATCTATTTTGATGTGAATCCTTTCTCCTTTTCCACGATCTATGCTTTCTCCACCCTTGCCTTTGATGAAGATTCCAAGCTTTCTAATCCTCCAAATATCTCCAGCATACCTTTTCTCTCCCTTTTTCCTCTTCCTACCATGCCCCAAATTCCTTTGTTTTATAGCAATGGGAAATGGGCTCTCATGTTTCTCTTTTCAATGTGGGATAATTCCTTTTCATGCTTTTTGATTAAAAACCCACTTTCCATAGTATTTTTAGGCTTTTGTCACAAATTTAGCATATTTAAGTATAATTAATGAAATCTTGTTTATTTCTTCTCACGGTTGACTAATGGAGACTAGATTTGAGCCTTCAATTGAGCGGTTCAATCACTGAACCTTGTATCTTTAGGCTCCTTCTTTATTCACTCAATCCTTCTAGTTATGGAAGTAGTGATTAGATCAGAGAGGATTGTTCTCTTATGTACTTGTCTTTTGTCTTCATGTTGCGGGCGCATAGTAAAAATATGCTTCTTCCTTCACTTGGTTAAGGGTGTTAATTTGACTGTTAACATATGCCCCCTAATGTGTGAGTTCCAAAGCAGATCTAAGGGCCGAAATACATTATCGAAACTGATACTCTTCATACTGATACCCTTTATTGATCAAAGAAAGTATGAGGAAAAGATAAGCTCACAAAAGCAGGATTCAGGGAAACACCTGTAAGTGAAACATAGCAATTTGTAAAATATATAATATGTTCCTGAGGCGAGCATACCCATGCTCAGTAGTAAACAAGTATGGCCACGGGCAATACACAGTGAATCCATGTCAGAAGTAAAATTTTCAGAAGTGTAAACATGCACTTTGATGAGTGCGAGAAAAAGGTCTTCATTGAACTTCTGACATGGTAGTTTAATCTTGCGCAACTCGAGCAGTGCATCGATGAGTGATACAACTACTTTTCCCAAGGTATTCAATACAAACCAACGATAGTATGATTTTGTCTCATGTGACTAAATGAATTGATGTCAAACATAATAAAATACCATTTGATTACCGCTCATTGATGTATACCGTTAACAAATGCGAAGAGACACACCGATAATGATGATGGAATATAACATATTGAGTACAAACTAGCAAGTGTGAATAGATATTCTGAAGTCAAACACTTGTAGAATCAAATAATCAGGGGTTATTGATGTATACCCACTGTCATTTGCGAGGAAACCTGCCATTGATGACTGCAAGATCCAAGGTACTCCTAGGTTTCTAGATCCATTTCCTATATGATGGTTTGGTGTCAATAGGAACAGATCCATCGGAAAGAAGGCATTAATGCATCCCACATCAACCAATACGAAAAAAATCAATAATATGATATAATTTGATAGAACTATGAGATCCAACACTGTATACTGACACAAGGAAGGCTGACTTGATTGGTCATGAATATTTGAGAAATGGCTGACATAGTTTGAACTTCCCTTGAACACATAACACCAAACAAAATGGACACTTCGAAACATAGGACTTTGAGTAACCAACCTTAATGAAATCCTCCAATGCCAGATGCATTAACGAAAGCTCCATTGGTGATGGGAAGGATAACCCATTGGTGGAGATCTGTTCAAAATAATGGTATAGTTTCCTAAGGAAAATGTAGATGGTGTACAGAATGTGGCTACCAAATTATGTGCCATGTTCAAGGGCGAAAAGGACTGCCTGTTTCCATTTTCTTCAATGATATAATATGAAATGATTCAATTTTCCCTCTTTTTGGATTTTTGTGTGTTTCCAATTTTTTTAACCTTTTTCATTTATTAGCTTGAAAAAAGAATAAAGCATGCTATGATACATTAGAGGAAACGGGTGTCTCAAGGGCATATGCCTAATTCCAAGGGAATGGGTCAGGCCAAGGAAAAGATACATATTGGAAACAAGGGCTGAGCTAGTTATGCACACTCTTATAGATGTTTCCTCCATGGGTATGGGTCAAATATATAGAAGCAATGGTTTATATGCATCATGTAACAAAAAGTGACTGGAAAGGAAAATAAGCAACATAAGAAATAAGCAACGAAGCAGTTTGCACGAATGTTCAAGTGGATATTTTAACACATGATTATGTAAAATGACAAAAAATTGGGAGCCCATCAAGATATGGTCAGAAATTTCTGAAAGAGAAATATGTGGTCTCAAACTCCAAGTCATGATGGGACTAATAGGGCTCCTGGGCCTATGAGAATAACTCAGCATGGGCATCAAAATGGAAATGGGGTGCTGACTAGGGTGTCCCATGTTCAGTAGGCTCTTCTGTTGGAATGGTGGAAAATACATATATGAAGGGCTAACCCACCAATTTCGAACAGGTTCGACCCGATGGCAAGTTTGGGTTGCAAAACGTTCAAATGCATCTTCCCAAAGGGATAGCCTAAACCTATATGCAAGCTTCTAAATATACCAGATCAGATCTAGGAACATGCAAATCATGCTCCTATACTTGGGTATATTTAATCCAATTATGCTCCAAGTGGCCCCACAAAATATGTCCTTAGGTGGGTGCAACCAAATGTTCACAACTTCAGGGATATCTTCATCTGATGGTAAAATGTAATCCAAGAAATCATGTAAGTTGGGATATATCACAGCCCAAATGGGACAAGTAACCGAATCATATTCCTCCATCAAGGGAATAGTTTGATATGAATCTACCGAAGCTATTCGAGTAACTTGGTATGAAAATTCTATGGCAGATAGGGGTGATCCAAATGCTTGCCAAAATTTAAATGACATTAAACAAGCTGAGCTCCCTTCATCTACTATGGTTCAAAAAATTTTCTTACCATGAGTCATTACTTTAATCTGAAAAGCAACTTCGGAAGGATCCTACATATTGAATGGTCTATGTTTGATGTGATCGAAGTCGCATCGGATGGATAAATAGCACCAATTGTAAACAATAGTTCGAAAATTTTTCTTACCATGAGTCATTACTTTAATCTGAAAAGCAACTTTGGAAGGATTCTACATATTGAATGGTCTATGTTTGATGTGATCGAAGTTGCATCGGATGGATAAATAGCGCCAATTGTAAACAATAGTTCCTTTCTTTGCACAGGATGACATTGCAATACCTCCAAGGCTGAGATGGCACATGGTACTTGACCTAGGTCCTCAAGAACATTACTGTTTTGAGGAGCTCGCATGTTAGGATTATGCATTGTTCTACATAGAACACCTTTGGGGGGGTGGAGTACTAAGTCTATGGCTGGTTTCTCAATGTAGAGAGAACCACTTGGCTTTGATACCGATTGATCCAATGTACTAGGAGGGACATAATAAGAATAAATTCTTGTTTGAATGTTCACCTCATGATCACATATGAAGACATTGGCATTTGGATCATTGCCTCCTTGCAAGGGGGTTGGCTAGTTTCCCCCTGGTAGGGGTATCGGTGTCAAAATATTGGGTTGTTGTTTCCCACTGCATTGAATCATGTTTGGTGCTTCTCTTTTCCCATAATTAGCATTGTGCTTACTCTTGTACTTTTTCTTCTTTTCCCTAAGGTCTTCAGATTGGACTATAAGGATTTCAGAATTTTGGGAAGGATTAGCACTTTGCTTACCCTTATACTTCTTCCTATTTCCTCTAAGGTATATTGATGAGACTATAAGGATGTCAAAAGTGTTGGAAGGATTAGCAGGTTGCTGCATTGCCTGACCAGTTGCGGGTTGCGAATTCTGAATAGAAACTTGTCCCAAATGTTGGGTAATCTGTTCAAGTTGGTTGACAGAATCCACCATACCATTAGCATGAGGTCCATGTGGTGGCCTAGCTGGATCAAATATAGGTCTTGTAGTTTGGTTCCAAGAAGATTGGTTACTTCCTAGAACCTGACCACTCCATTACGTAATGGGGTTAATGCTTGGATTTCCCCCTTATGGGGTTAGGCCCCAAAAATATTGGTTACTTTCTAGAACCTAACCACTTCATTGATGTGGCCCTTTGGTGTGATAAGAATTCCAAGGTGGATTTCCTCTTTGAGGAGACTAACCCCAAAAATAGTGGGTACTTCCTAGAACATGACCAATGGGTGGATTGCCTCCTTGTGGAGGTGGGGCCCAAGAATATTGGTTACTTCCTAGATCCCAACCACCCCATGGTGATTATCCTCGGGATTGAAAATCATTCCAAGGTTGATTGCCTCCTTGCAAAGGTGGCATCCAAAAAGATTGGTTACTTCTTGAATGTTGTCCATTCCATGTTGGAACATGATGGATGGATGGATTTCCCCCTTGCAGAATTAAGCCCCAAAAAGATTGGTTAATTTCCGGAATATGACCAAACCATTGATTGTCTCGGTTTGGATAATCATTCCAATATTGATTTCCTCCTTGTGAAGGTGGGCCCCAAGAAGATTGGATACTCCCTGAAACCTCCCCACTCCATTGCAGAACGAGGTTGATAGGTGGATTTCCCTTAGGAATTGTGATAGGATAAGTCGAAGGATAACTCCCCGGGGAATTTCCACTAATATGTGGAGCATAACCCCAAATGGCATAAATGTTCCATGGTTCATTGCTTCCGCCAGGAATATTACCATTCCATGGTGAAGGGTTTCCCCAGAAGTAGAACTTGGAAAAATGTTAGGTATACCAAGAGGATTTTGGTTTACTCCTTGATTGTTTTTACCTTGAGTAGCCAAACCATATGGAAAATCCAAATTTGGTAAGGAACAACCCACAGTAGGGATTCCTACAGAGGAAGTGGATGTACTTCCGGCATTGGAACCTAAAACTGTGCCAACTGGCACAGAAGTGCTGGTTGAACTTGTGCTAATGGCAGGCATATTAACTGTTGGGATTGATGTAGAGGCCAAATTGGAAGTATTTCTACCTCCAGTAACTTTTTGAGGTTGCGATGATGTAGTCACTTGTGCTCCTGATGAATCCATAGGGTCAATTATGGGATTTTGCATATTAGTCCAATATCCAAAAAGAGGATTGATGTAATCAAGTGGCTCACTGATGTGAAGTACCACTGGTTTTGAAATATTTGTCAAAGGTGGGTTTACCTGAGTAGATGTGTTTTTCTATAGTGTTTAAATTTCAAATAGCGAAAGATTATCAACAATGTCTGTGTTTTCCTTGGTAGGTGATGTTTCAATATTTGTTTGATGTTGTTCTTCTCTATTGTTGTTAATTGAATCTAGAAGTTGTTCAGTTTCCAAAGGTTGGGTGTTTTGCATCCATCTCCACGATGTAGTGGGGCCTTCAGTTTCTGGTGACTCACCTCATTTCTACCGTGATTGGTGGTTCGGGAGAGTAGACACTTTGAAGAACTTGATAAAAGGATGTGTTTAAAAATATTTTGATCAAAAAATAGAATCAAACAATCCTAAGGCAGTCTAGACTCAAAAAAAATAAAACAGTGTCCACACAGTAAAAAGTCCTATAGATCCAAGCAAGCAAACTACTTTTCCAAAGAGCCGAAGCTCAGTGAAAAGATGGATTAGAGGGCCTTCTGAAACTAGTAGTTGTTGAGGTATATGAGGCCACAAACAATTTCTAGTAGCGAAGGTATGAGAAACAATTACAATAAAATTTAATCGTCGGGGGTGCAAGTGTTGGTTCCTGACCAATCACCCTCCTAAGGAGTAAAATATTCAAAGTCGGTCTCAGGTATTGCAAGAGTTCCCCACTTACAATAGCCTATGTGATATCCTAGGAAGAGAAACTAAAGATAACCACTTCACAATCAATGTTCGGGAGGAATAGTTGTAAGTTGACGACAACTCTCATAACTAGGTACTCTAGAAAAGTGATGTCACCCCGAGGACTTGTCACTTCACATAGAATTCCGTCATGAGATTATGTCCCATTAAAAAATCAAGAGGGGGGAACCACCCTTACTTATCCATATTGACCTCATGCTTAACACGTGTGTTAAAAGCACTGTCCTGACAAGCATTTTTTGCTACTAATGGATTTAAAATCTCAGTAATCAATGCTAGTTTCAAAAGTTTTGCATCCCAGGAGTGTTAACTCTCCAAACCTAATCCAGGGCACTAACCTATTCTTGTTGGTGATATGAAAATCAAATGTTAGTCAATTTTTAGATTAAATGCCATTTTTCAATGGTAATTTTCTTAGTTTTAGGAGTGGAAGTGAAACTGGGGGTGTGTTGAATCGAAAAACATGAACCAAATAATGCAATATTCTCACTACTCTACCTTTTCAATTCAATGAATATTCTACACTAATGAAAGGTTAGAGGTTCATGTGTGTCTTTCAAACATGCAAAATGTTTTGGTAGATCTTGTATCTTTATGCACGGTTCTTTTGAAATATGTATACTAATTGATTTCAAAGATCATTATAAACCAAACATATATCTCAGTGGAAATGAATCTAATTCTATTACACAGGGGATCTATGCTTCGCATTTGCAAGGACACCTGAGAGTGCAAGTAAAGAGGATACCCTGATCTCTTTGGAATGCTTATGAATTAAATTCTAGACTCTTACACTTGAGATCCACTTTCTCATTCACAATATCACACAAAGGCCCAAGTGAAGAGGATACGGTGGCTCAAAAGAACAATGCTTGAAAAATCAAATCCTATACTGTTACACTTGAGATCCACTTTCTAATTCACAAGACTGCATGAAGGCCCAAATGAAGAGGATATGGTGGCTTGAAAAATAAGATGCTTGAAAAATCAAATCCTAGACTGTTACACTTGAGATCCACTTTCTCATTCACAAGACCACCCAAAGGCCCAAGTGAAGAGGATACGGTGGCTCGGACACAACTTAACACAAGAAAATTGAGATCTAAATCTACAGCTTCTTCTAATCATGCAGGAGTATAATGAAAATACTTGTAGATCGAAAACAAAATTTGACTAATTAAATCTTGTTTTTGCTTTTGGAAGAAAATTGTTTTCAAAATAACTACAAGTGTAATGTTCTATTTTTTTTTTCAATGCAAATATCGTTTTGAAATGTGTTTAAATGATATTTTAACATGTTATAACTGATATTTGGTGTCATGTTTCAAATAAGCAATTTCATGAGATCAAACAGTTAAAGGGTCTTAAGGTTCTTCAAACAAATCTTGACATTTCTTCAATTTTTGTGATTTGCAAACTCTTAAATGAATTAAAAAAATTTATATATCAGTCCTAATATTATTCAATCATGGATCCAACAACAACATATAACTTGAAGCAAATTAATCTACCACAAATTGAAGAAAATTTTGAAATAAATGTCAATTTGGGCCATTTTTTTGAGGTTTTTGGTAAGAAATTCCAAATATAAGGAGCTCAAAACCTCCCAAATTTTCCTTAACTAGTGTTAAAACTGATCCTAAGAATTTTTAAAATATTTGTGAAATTTTTCGAGTACAAAAAGAAATCCTCAAAGTGCCCTAAAACAGTGAAAATTCAAAACTAGGTGTCTTTAATAGGTTCTTCTTCATGTTTTTTTTTTAATTTTTGTTATTTGCAAATTATGAAAGGAGTCAAAATTATTTCAAATATCAGTCCCCAATACTATCCAATCAGGGGCTTAATGGAAAAATATGGATTTAAGCAAGTGGATCTAACAACAGTTTGAAAAAAAATGGAAAGAAATGACAATTTGGGCTATTTTTAGTGGTTTTGGGAGGAAAATTGCCAATCTAAAGGTCTTAACCCAAAACTCTTCAACAATTTTCAAAAATTTCAAAGTTAGTGATAAAATAATATTAAAAATATTTAGAATCCCTAATAAGGTCTGAAAATGAAAAAAATATAGGCACCAAATAGCGCCAAACCAAAGAGATCTCAAAACTAGTTCAATAATTCATGCAAATCTGAAACAAGGAGGCTTTGAAGCTTACAAAAGTTTGAAAATATCCAAAATATTTTTTCTAAGGAGGATCAAAATGAGGTATGCACTCTGATATCAAGGATTCCTAATCCCATAGAATAAGAAAATATCAGCAAAAAGATGGAGAGGAGGTGTAGTAAGGGTTAGAGGTAGGATGGGAGAGAGAGAGAGAGAGAGGTATTTTTATGGGTGGGGGTAAGTGGGTGTGTGTGTGTGTTCCTATTAGGGAATAGGGGAAGAGAGGGAGGGTGGGGGGTTATGCGTAGCTGGATGAGTAGGGGGTTGAGAGAGAAAGAAAGGGAGAGATCTGGGGGGTGATTAGGGGAAGGAGTGAGGAGGGTGGTTGGGGGAGGGAAAGAGATAGATATTAGGAGGGTTACAACTTTGGGGAGGAGTAGGTATGTTTTAGAAGAGATAAAGGGGGGGTTAGCAAAAGAGATAAGAGGGTTATGAGTAGATAGAGAATGAGAGGTTAGTGGTTGAGAGAGAGAGAGAGAGAAGTAGCCTTGAAGGGGGTTTATGAGAGATAATGAGGGGGTTAGGGCTAAGAGGCTTTGGAGGGTGTTAGGGAAAGAGATAAAGGGGTTATGAGTAGAGAGAGAAATATAGGTTAATGGTTGAGAGAGAGAAATATGGGGGTGATTAGGGGGAGGAGGGAGGAAGTACAATTGGGGAGGGATAGAGATAGAGATTAGGAGGGTTACAGATTTGGTGAGGATTGGGGAAGTTTGAGAGAAGGGGTTATTTTTCAGTAGTGGGGGTTTGGGAGAGAGAGAGAGAGAGATAGAGAGGTGGTAGGGGGAGGGGATTTTGGAGAGAGAGGGGGGTTAGGGGGAGAGAGGAGAGTGAGGGTGGGCGTATGATTAGAGAGAGAAAGAGAGGTTATGGGTAGAGATAAAGAAGGGGATAGGGATAAGGGGATGAGGACTCAGTGGGTTTCGTTTAGAGAGAGAGAGAGAGAGAGAGAGAGAGAGAGAGAGAGGATGATTAGGTGTAGTGGAGATGAGGGGATGCGAGGGAGAAAAATATATAAATATTGATGGGGTTAGGGGTTTGGGGAGGAGGAGGGACATTAGTGAGAAGGGTGGGTATATAGGGGATAGAAAGAGATAAAGGTTAGGAATTTTGGGAGCAGTAGGAAAGTTTGAGAGAAGGAGGTTTGTTTAGGAGTGGAGGGGGTTAGGGGGAGGGGTTATGGGTAGGAGGAGATGGAGGGGCGTTAAGGGGGAGAGAGAGAGTGGGCATATTAGTAGAGGGAGGAGAGTTTAGTGGTAGAGGAAGAGTGGTTAGAGAGAGAGATTGAGGAGTTTAATGGTTTGGGTAGGAGGAGGGATGGTAGAGAGAGAGATTGGGGGGTTGATTAGGAGTAATTGGGAGGAGGGGTTCCAGGAGAGAAAGACACATAGATCAATGGGGTTATTGGTTTGGGGAGGAGAAGGGAAATGTGTATGTGTGTGTGTGTGTGAGAGAGAGAGAGATGGGAGGGTGTTTAGTGGTGTCAGGAGGGGGATTATAAAAAACAAAGAGATGGGGGCAAGGTTTAGGAGAGAGAGGAAGAGAGAGGGGGAAGGGGTTAGCATGTTAGGGTTTTGGGGTTTGGAGGAGAGATAAAGGTGTTGGGTTTAAGGGTATGTGGATAAGTAGGGGGAAGAGAGAGAGGTTAGTGGTAAGGGTATGAGTAGGGGTTTAAGAGAGAGATAAAGGGAGTTGTTAGAGAGTGGAAGGAGAGCTCAGGTAGAGGTTTGGGGTTATGGGTAGGAAGATGCATAGGGGTTTAGAGAGAGAGAGAGAGATAGGTGAGTAGGGTTAGAGGGAGGATAGATGTTAGGGTAGAGTAGGAAATATATATCAAGAAGGTTAGGGGTTTGGGGAGGAGAAAGACAATTTGAGAGAAGGGGTTAGAGAGAGAGAGATAGAGATAGAGAGATTGATATTAAAGTGTTACTGGTTTGGGAAGGACTAGGGAAGTTAGGGAGAAGGGGATAGTATAGGGTGATAGAGCAGGAGATGTGGGAAGGGATGGGGGGTAGATAGGGAGAGAGATAGTGGAGGGGTGGTTAATTGTAGTGAATATGAGGCTTAGGAGAAACATAGAGAGGGGTGCTTATGTATATGATAGAGAGAGAGAGGATGGGTTAGTAAGGTTAAACAGGAAGGAGGGGGAGAGAGAGGAGGGGGAGGAGGGTGGTTAAGAGTATGGTTGGGATTAGAAGGGTGAGTGTGTGTGTTAGAGACATAAGGGGGGGTTGTTATGGGATAGGGGAGAGATATAGGAGTGGGTGTTAAGGCTAGGTGAATGTGTGTGTGTGTGTGTGTGTGTGTGTGGTGAGAGAGAGAGAGAGAGCTAACAGAGGGGATTTGAGCGGTTGGAGAGAGGATGGGGATTGGGGATTTAGGAGAAACATAGTGCAAGGAGGGGGATTATGGATAAGGGGGTAGATATATAGAGAGTGGGAGAAGTGGTAGGGGGAAGGGGGTTTTGGAGAAATATAGGGGGGTAGGGGTAGCAGGAGAAGGATGGGGGTTACGGGGAGAGAGGGTGGGTGTATTAGTACAGAGAGAAAGAGGGAGTTTGGGTAGAGGGAGAAAGAGTGGTTAGAGAGAGGGTGAGAGAGAGAGATCTTGGGGGTGATTAGGGGAAGGAGAGAGGAGGGAGTATGGGGGGGAAAGAGATAGAGATTAGGAGTGTTAGGGATTTGGTGAGGAGTAGGGAAGTTTGAGAGAATGGGGTACTTTTCAGGAGTGGATGGGTTGATGAGAGAGAGAGAGAGAAGTGGTAGGGGGGTGGGATTTTGATGAGAGAGGGGGGTTAGGGGTAGGAGAAGGAGGACCCGATATTAGTGGGAGAGAGGGTGGGTGTATTATTAGAGAGAGAAAGAGAGGTTAGGGGTAGAGAGAGAGAGAAAATAAGGGGTTAGGGATAGGGGGACGAGGAGTGGGCTGGTTGTGGTTTAGAGATAGACAGAGGGGGTCTTTTTTGGATAGGGGAGAGAAAAAGGGGTGGTTGTTAGGCATAAGTGAATTAGAGAGATAGAGAGAGAGAGGGACAGAGCTAAAGGGGCGATTGTTGGGGTATGAGAGAGGATGGGGGTTGGAGGATGGGGGTTGGGGGTCTTAGGAGAAACATAGTGACAGGGGAGGCTTATGGATAAAGGGGGAGATATATAGAGAGATAGGTAGAGGAGTGGTGGTTAGTGGTAGAGAAAGAGAGAGAGAGAAGAGAGAGAGAGAGAGAAGAGAGAGAGAGAGAGAGAGAGAGAGAGGTGGTAGGAGGTAGGGGGTTTTTGAGAGAGATCAGAGTTAGGGGTAGGAGAAGTTTGGGGGTTAGCGTGATAGAGGGTGGGTGTATGATTAGAGAGAGAAAGAGAGGTTAGGTGTATAGGGAGAAAGAGTGGTTACATAGATGGGGAGGGAGGGAGAGAGAGAGAGAGAGAGAGAGAGATGGGGGGATAGTAAGGGTTATGGGGAGGATGGAGAATAGAGAGAAAGGGAGGAGGAATGTAGTTTTAGGTGTGGATTAAGAGGGTGAATATGTGTGTGTTAGAGAGAGAGAGAGAGTGGGGTTATGTTAGGGATTAGATAGAGAGAGGGAGTGGTGGGGGTTATGCGTAGGTGTATGATTAGGCGGTTGAGAGAGAGAGAGAAATTGAGAGAAAAAAGGATGGTGGGTAATTAGGGGAAGGAGAGAGGAGGTAGGATGGGGGAGAGAAAGAGATATAGATTAAGATGTTTAGAGATTTTGTGAGGAGTAGTAAAGTTTGAGAGAAGGGGTTGTTTTGGATGAGCGAGGGAGAGTGTTGGAGAGAGAGAGAGAGGGGAGGGGAGGGAGAGAGAGAGAGAGAGAGAGAGAGAGAGAGAGAGAGATGTAGGGGGAGGGAGTTTTGGAGAGAGAGGGTGTTAGGGGTTGGAGGAGAAGGAGGGGTGTTAGGGGTTGAGAGGGAGGGTGTATGAATAGAGAGAAAAAGATAGGTTAGGGGTAGAGAGATAGAGAGAGAGAGAGAATGGGATAGGGATAGGGGGATGAGGATTGGGAGGTTTCTAGAGAGAGAGAGAGAGAGAGAGAGAGAGAGATGGTTATTAGTTGTAGTGGAGAGGAGGGGTTGGGGGAGAGAAATAGATAAAGATTAATGGGGTTAGGGTTTTGGGGAGGAGGAGGGAAATTCATTATAAGGGTGGTATAGGGGTGGGAGGGGAAGAGATAGATATTAGGAGGATTAGGGATTTGGGGATGCATAGGGAATTTTTGGAGAAGGGGTTTTTTTTAGTAGTGGAGGGGTTGAGAGAGAGAGAAGTGATAGGGGGAGGGGATTTTGGAGAGAGAGAGGGGGGGTTATGGGGTAGGAGGAGAAGGAGGTGGGTTAGGGGAGAGAGGGTGGGTGTATGAATAGAGGGAGAAAGAGATGTTAGGGGTATATGGAGGAAGAGTGGTTAGATACAGAGAGAGAGGCAATAATAAGTATTGGGGGAGGACAAAGAGAGAGAGAGAGAGAGGGAGGGTGGAGGAGGGAAAGAGATAGAGATTAGGAGGCTTAGGTATTTGGGGAGGATTAAGGCAGTTTGATAGAAGGGGGTAGGTGTTAGGGGTAGAGAGATATATAAAGATAGTAGTGGGTGGGTGTTACGAGGTTGGGGGAGTGAAAATGTTTGGGTTTAGGGGTAAGTAGATGAGTATAGGTGAGAGAGAATGAGACAAGGTGTTAGTAAGGGTTATGAGAGAGAGAGAGAGAGAGAGGTGGTAGGGGGGAGGGTGTTCAGGAAAGTTAGAGGGGGCTTTGGGATAGAGGTAGTAGGATGGGTGTTATGGAAGCGAGTTCTAAGAGAGAGAGAGTGAGAGAGTTGGGGGGTTATTAGGGGTAGGGGGAGGAGGGACGTTTGGGGAGAGAAAGAGGTAGAGATAAAGACTTTAGTGGTTTGGGGATGAGTTAAGGCAATTTGAGTTAAGGCAGTATATTCAATGAGTGTGGGATGAGAAGAGAATGGAAAGGGGGTTATGCTTGTGGTGGGAGTATGAGAAAGAGAAATCCGAGGGTTGAGAGAGAGATAAGGTGGGTGTTAGCAAATTGTAGGAGAGAGATAGCAATGGGTGGTTAAGGGGTAGGTGGAGGAGTATGGGATATAGAAAATGAGATAGGGTGTTAGTATAAGGTGATAGTGGAGAGAG